>JARHVA010000431.1:2900000-3060000 GCA_037957365.1 Torreya grandis
ACATTTATAATTATTTAAATAAATATGATAAATTAGGACAACTCTACATATTTTGGAAGTTTTCTAACAATTTCACATGTTATGGTTTAGAAGATGATTTTTCAAAATATAATCTACTTAATACGTAGTAATTTTAAGGATTTTAGTACTTAATCTAAGGTTATCTATATGTAAATTTTAGACTTGGTGTCTAATTTGGGTAAGATAAAAGTTTTTTTATAATTTTTTGGGCCTTACAAATGGATTTTTAACATTAATAGGAGTTTTATATGTACTAAAATAAATTTATAAAACTTCATATTTCATCTAGATTTCATTTCAAATTCAAGCCAAAGTGGTTTCATTGGGGAAATGTAGGTCATATTGGATACCTATGCAAACCAAACCACTCATTTTTGCAAATTTAATTTTCAATTATGTCCTTTATTAGGGAAAAAAGAACACATGACCATTTTCACTTGTAATTAAGGAAAATGGAGATGATTTAGGGCACATGTCTACACAATTACTTTAATTTAGTTCAAATTTAGGCCAACATGGTATGAATTGGATAATATAGGCTGCATTGGTTATTCTACACACCAAACTAATCCTTAATGCCAGTTTTAATCATGATTAAGTTCCCTATAGGCCAAAATCAAAACAAAAAACCATATTTATTTGTGATAATGTAAAATAAAAAGATTTTCAAGAAAATTTGTAGAAAGTCACCCTAATTCAATTTGAATTTAAGATAATGTGGTGTAATTTGGGTAATGTGAAATTGTGTTTTTTACACATACACACCCAACCACCCATTATTATCAATTTCACTTATGAATTGTTACCTATAGAGTAATAAATGACATAAAAACACCATACCCACTTATGACCAGGGCAAATACAAATAATTTAGGGAACACACATGTAGATCATCTAAACTCACTTTGAAATAGGATAAAATGGTGTGACTATGGAAAAGTGCCTTGCATTGGTGAACCACACACACCAAACCACCACATTATGCCATTTTTACTTGTGATTATGTGGGATATAGGCTTAAATCTATTTGTAGACATCTAAAATGTCACTTGAGTGGCAAGAGTGTTACTTGAGACCACCCATCTCTAGCTTAGCCCTATACCTATCTTAGGGCCTATTTGAACACTTGTCTATCTTTCATATGAGTCACACACATCATTAAACATCTTAAAATCAGTCTCAACCCCCTCTTTAGCTATACAAGCCCATAATGCAATAAGTTCTACTACTTGGACATTATCACCATAACTAGATACTAGTGCCACAATGCTACTGTCCTAATTGGGTGTTATTATCCTTTTCCCTAATTTTAGTTTCAACGAATATCTTTTCAATCCTAAAGACACTTAGGGTTAGCCTAGACCTATTTCAAACTCTGCACAAGCTCTATATTAGTATATATACATGACTTTTAGCCTTTTATCCACTGGATAGAAATTAGATGCAAATACATATAAATAAGCTCAGAACAAGTTGTGTACAATCAAGGCTATTAATCCATATTCTACCCTAATTCTACATACAATCATCTACAACCATTCTATGCTTAGAATACATAGATTTCTAGTCTCAAGCCTCACTCAAAGCACTCAAACCAACATTCATACTAACTTCACTTGAACTTCATCACTTAGGTGGGGAAAACTACATTGAACTTGATCCCTCCTCAGAGTATTGGCATGTAGGCAAATCTCATTAAAACGAGGTGTTGAGGATGTCCAACATACCCAATAAACACCACACATTTATTACTTGTGACAATTAAATGACCTAATCACATGGAGGTCTAGGGTTTATATATAAAATTAACCAAAACATGTCACAAAAAATGAAGTAGGGTTTGTCCACATAGGAATAAGCTTAGCAGACTTAGACACAGGTGTTCCCAAAAGTAAAAATTAGTTCCTACACAAAAGACATTAGTGTCATAAGTGGACACTAGCACCACAATACTACTATCCAAGGTAGGGCACTATTATCCAAGAGGGTTTATGACACCTAGATCCTATTTACAACACTTAAAATAGTTCCTGTAATAGCTTTTAGCTTTTAGATCCTTCATCTTAGGTAGTTTCCAACTAAGTATTCATTTATATCATTTATTGCTATTATTAGAAATATCAATTTAGCCCAACTCTTTCATAAATTTGTGGTTGTATTTACTGCATATTTTATACCCTGATTTATTGTACTTAGACCCTTTAAAAAATTAGGGATTACACTCCATAAACCCTTAAAAATTAAATCATTTGGTGAACCCAACTTACTTCAAACATTGTAAAAACCCTAACCCTATACTACCTTTAGGTTTTATGTTTCTAGCCATCTAGAACTCAAATTCAGATTTCAAATCCTTACATTTTCTGATTTTCATTTTTATCTAATCATTATAATAATGACAAAAGATGTTTATCAATTTCTAATGCAAAGTTTTCTACATTTGCATGCTTATTTCCTTTCATTTGGAATAAATTCAAAGAAGATACACACATATATGTTCATGATGTCTTGTATCAATAATAATATATTTATTGGACTTGTTACCCTAACAACCATGTTTTAAGTTTCAATGTCATATCTTATGCACAAGAAATAATCTCCTTCTCCTCCTCATCTCCATGGGGGTGATAGCTAATTTCCCTCTAACCAGGTCCATGCTATCACTTCTCCAAAAGATAAAGTAGCCTATAATATTGTTACTAATGTTCATACTCGGTCTATACATGCCTCCACCTCTTATCTACAAGGTGTGTGCCTACATGTTCAATCAGAAGTAACTAGGGCTTGCTCTTGTGAGACTCTAAGTGATCGAATAATCAATATGAGTAGGTTCATTTCAAAATTACAAACTTAGAATAAACTATTACATGAAAATATTACAACATTAGAAAATCAGATTACAAAACAAAAGCCTCTAGGGCACACTAGTGTCAATCATGTATATGCATCTTCACCTAGTCAATTTGTGGCAAACAATGTTATATATCAAAATAATAAATCACAACAAAGTACATATACAGCTAGTGATTCAAAAATTACTCAAAGATAAAATAGAATTTCAAATGAGATTTTAAGGCAAATGATCAAAGCTAAGTTGATCAACCTACCTCCTCTACATCTAGTGAGGAGATCCAAATATTATTGTGCACGTCATAAAATGCATGGGTACTGCACTAATTCATTTTTAGCATTGAAAAGGAAAATAAAATAGGTACTTGATACAAATGACTCAAATAGTAAAACAACATCCAAACAACATACAATGTCACTTGAATAAATTAAAAAAAAATTCAAATTTATAGATAATATGGAAGTGGTTACTAAAGCATAAAACAAAACAACAAAAGGTTCACAAAAGACAGTCAGATCAAGAAACAATATAGTAAGCACATGCAAAGAAAGTAAAAGATACACATATACCTCTCCACAATGAGGTCCCACTTTCAAATTAGTATGGGTTTGGTCAAAAATATTTACAATGGTTTGATTATCATGGTCAAGGTTTGGGCAAGCATGCTCAAGGCATCACTACTCATATTCTAGTAGTCGATATATTGGTCAACAAGGTTTGGGATTTATAGAAAATACTAAGGCAAATCATTCACATATATAATTTATCAAGGCAAAAGATCAAGATACAAATGTCATATTATAATATGAACAACCACATTATTTGTAAAGTCAAAATCATGCTAAACCAACAAACATTCTCAAAAGAGGCTTTCTAACAAAAGAGCCTTCAAAGCATCATATGACTATAATAAGCACATTTTTAAAGGGCATAGTCACAAAAAATATTATAAATCACAATTAAAAAAGGTTAATTCCATAGTATGAGATAATTCCCTATGCTCATCTAGATACAAAATAAGTCAACACTAGCATTCCGTTGGTTCAAAATCAAGATAATAATGATGAGTGGAATAATCTTGGTTATTATGATTGCCTAGATATCGACAACGAATGATACTCATATTCACATAACTTAATTCAGTCACAAAACATCCATCACACTCCATGAGGGATCACCATTCCTCTTTTTGACATAGGACCATTGAGGGTAGGTCTCTCATGAGACTCATTTGTTAGTAGCATCTCTCCTCTTGTATATAGTTTCATTTTCATGTTGTTTGGACATAGCTTACACTAAAAAAAATAATAATAATATAATATTCTCAAAATACAAAACCATTCAAATATTGATCAAAAACACAAAATTCATATTGTTTACATATCCATGTTTGCATTCTTTATACTTTCCAGGTGCTACATATGCTAGCTATGTTAGTATAGTAAATTTTATCATACATACATGCTTCACTTATTCTTTTCAAGTGTTCACAGATTCCTATAGGACTTAGGTCCAACACATAGATCACAATTTTATCTACCCTTTGAGGGCACATACATAGCTTAAACATCTTATACACGCATTGGGGGTATTTTATATAGATCTTCCAATTTACCAAGTTATATCATTTTGTACTTCATATCACATATTTAACATTATTTATATATTTATATTGATCATTCTATATTGCACAATTTTTTTGTCGACTACTACTATAGACTTAGTTTATGTACATCTATGCTCTTATATGGATTTATACCACATGGTTATGTATAATTTCATTTATATATTTCCTTTTTTAGATTTGATTATATCTACTTGAGGGCATCTGAATATGTCATTTTTATAGGGATCTGATCCACTTCCTTTCATTGTATGTATGTTTTGGACATATGCCCATATCCTTGTGTGTGCCTTCTTGATTATGTAAGCAAACATTTGAACATGTCCTTCCATATAGCTCCACCCCAAATTGTTTGTTTTTTGCATATGTGGACATTTGAACATGTCCTTGTATGTCTTGCTTTCTCAGATTTAGTGACATGTGCTCAGGTCCCTTATATTGTGGCCCCTTGGCTTACTTTGTGTGCCTCATGTATGTTGTATGTATGATTTCATGTATACATAATGGCCATGACACTTGCCTCTTTCTTGTTACACACTCCAGTTTTAGATGCCATGAGGGACCTCATGCATCTCCCTTTCCTCCTTTGGTGCTTTGATGGACATCATACCCCATCCCCTTATGTAGTTACTCAATTTATTACCCAAATTTCTTGTTCATACACATGATTACATTTTTATAGCTATCTTGATATCCCTGTGAAAGTTTGATCTAACATACATTATACATTACCAACTTATATTCAGATTATCTTACATTTTGATGTCATATATACACATTATATTGGTTTACTACATATATATCATATATGCTTAGGCTAACACATATCATACAAAGCTTTTTATTTTGAAATGATTCTTGCATAGGTTCAATAAATCCCATTAAAAGAGTGGGTATTCATAAAGGTTTGTGACATAGATCATGCCATCTGAATGCACTCAGAGTACATTTTATAAAACATAAGCACATAACACAGAGCTTGGTTCAAGAAAGTAGTTAGATAAAGATCAAAGTTAGTTTGGAAAAAAAATAACATAGTTAAACACTAGCACCATAGTGATACTATCCAAGGTATGAAACTACTACCCAGTAGCCCCAAAAATAAGAAATTCTAAAATTTCTAGAAAAGGGATAACAATTATAGTCCAGGTTTGCACATATTCAATTATAGTTTATCAGTTTTTGTTTAGTTTTACAAAAAATCATACCAGTTTTCTTAGATTAGAGGCATTATACATGACATGATCACTCTCATTTGAGTTTCATATACTTAGATATATATTATTACAACTTAATCCATAATTCATATGCTTTGATATCAAATTTGGGGGCATATGCATGACACATTATTTTCATACACTCACTTTTACACTAGTTAATTAGATGGAATGGAAAACTCCATGTCATTCTCTAAATTCCTAATCTAGACATAATTTTCACTAGTTTATTCTATATTTGATGCCTTACTCCATTTGTAGTGGTTGGCATTACCAGGCACTCCCTGAGCGATATACCCGAGTGCTCGAGAGGCCCCTACACTGATTCTCATTCTAGAGTTATTGAGTGGTAGTAGAGCCATTATTTATTATTTCAATTATAATCATACAACTTCAGTTACAATACATAATTCAGTTATAGATGCATCTACTACACTAGGGTAGGCAATGATGAAGTTAAAATCTACTTGAGTTCTCGAGCCACCTACATAAGAGGGTTGGACAAGCCATCAGTCCAATTCAAGATATTCACAGGTCATGATCCACCAAACAAGGATAGGCAATGATGGAGTCAAGGCTAACTTGAGTTATTGAGCCATGCACACATCAAGATAGAGCAAGCCATCAACTCAATCCAAGCTATTCACTAATTTAATCGCTATCTACACGCGCACACACAAGATACCACCAGGTTTATGCATTGGTTTATGTACCTAGTGAGGTGTATTCATTCCTTTCCTCTCTTATCTCTTTACTTAGTTTTGTCTTTGCTTTTGATACCTCTTAAGTAAGGACTTATCTATGCACATTTTATTATTAGGACACACAATGGAACATGTTTCACATACTCAGATCCAGATTCACAGGCTTCACCTCTTAGGTAAGTCCAAGTACATCTCTTTTCCTTTATCCTAGTCATTTCACTTTACTACATTTATAGAATAAAGAGGGGGGATGTAGTCATTTAAAATGCCACTTGTGTTCCAAGAGTGTTACTTGAGACCACCCATATCTAGTTTAGACCTAAACTTATCTTAGGGCCTATTTAGACACTAATATAGATTTTGTGTAGGTCACACACATCCCTAGACATCTCAAAATCAGTCTCAAACCCTTCCTTAGCCATCCAAGCCCCTTGTGCCTCAGGCTCTACCACTTGGACATTAACACCATAACTAGACACTAGCACCACAACGGTAGTGTCCTAGTTGGGTGCTATTACCCTTTTCCATCTTTTTAGTTCTACTGGATATCTTATTTATCCTAGAGACGCCTAGGGTCATTGTAGACCTATTTCAAACCCCACATAAGCTCCATATGAATATATATACATGAATTTTAATGCTTTATCTAATAGATTGAAATTAGATACAAATACACATAAATAAGATCAAAACAAGTTGTGTGAAATCAAGGTTATTAATCCCTATTCTACCCTACTTCTGCATACAGTCATCTACAACCCTCCTTAGCTTAGAATACAAAGATTTCTAGTCTCAAGCCTCACTCAAAGCACTCAAACTGACATTCATAGTAGATTCACTTGTACTTGCACTAGCGCTTAGGTGGGGAGAACTACATTAAGCTTGATCCCTCCTTAGAGTATTGGTATGTAGATAACTCTCATCACTGTGGGGTGTTGAGGATGTCCAACCTACCCAACTAACACCACACATTTACTACTTGTGCTAATAAAATGCCCTAATCACAAGGAGGTACAGGGTTTGTATAGAAAATCAATCAAAATAGATCACATATAATGAATTAGGGTTTGTCCACACAAGAATAGGCTTAACAAACTCAAACATAGGTGCTCTTAGAAGCATAGATTAGTTCCTACATAAAGTTCATTAGTGTCATACGTGGACACTAGCACCATGATGTAATTATCCAAGGTAGAGAGTTATTATCTAAGAGGGTTTGTAACACCTAGATCTTATTGGCAATACTCAGACCATATTTTTTACCAATTTTTAGATTCTAGATCCTTCTCATGCAGTTTAAAACTAAGTATCATTTGTGTCATTCATTGTTATTATTATAAATATTTGTTTAGATCAGATCTTTCACAAATCAATGGTTATATTTATTGTATATTTTATACCTTGATTTACTATACTCGAACCCGTTAACAACCTAGGGCTTACATTCCATAAACCCATTTATGTCACCATACAACAAAATAATATCCATTTGAGACCAAGGAAAATGTACATCATTTGGGATAAAATCATGCATGATCACCTAATTTCACTCTAAATTGAGGCTAAATTATTGTTATTAGGGTAATGTACATCCCATTGGTGACCAACGCACACCCAACAACCTATTTATGTTAATTTTACTTGTGATTGGGTCCCTTATGGACCAAAAGCATCACCATAAGACCATACCCACTTGTGAGCAAGACAAATGAAGATAATTTTGGGCACATTTTTTTACCAAGCCAAATGAAGGTAATTTTGGGGACATTTTTTTATAATCAACATAATTCAATTTAAATTCAAGCCAAAGTGGTATGATTGGAGAAAATAGGTTGTATTAGAGACCCATGCACACCCAACTACCATTTTATCTCATTTTTTACTTGCGATTATGTGGATTATATGCCAATTAAAATAAAACAAAAACATAATCATTTGCAACTAGAGAAAATGTAGAAAGTTTGGGCCACATTCATGCTCAATCAATTTGAGTAAATAGAAATTTATTCCAAAGTGTTGTGATCAAGGAAATTTAAGTTGCATTGGTGATCAATGCACACTCAACCACCCCTTAATGTCAATTTGACCTTCTATTATGTCCCTTATAGGCCAAAAGTGACACAAAAATATCATCTCCACTTGTGATTAGGGAAAATACAAAAATAATTTAGCACATTTATGGGTGATCACACCAATTCACTTCAAATTTAGACAACAATGGTGTGATGAGGGAAATCTAATTTGATATGGTGTAGTTGTGTCAGTTTTGGTTTATAAGGGACTTAATCATAATTAAACACAAATGGGTGGTTAGGGGTGTGTGTGTGTGTGATTGTTACCAAAATGTCCTACATTAATCTAATATAACCTCTTTAGCCTTATTTGAAAGTGAATAAGGGTGATAACACATATTTTTTCCCTAAATTGATTGCATTTACTTTGCTTGAAAGTGGATATGGTGGCGTTAAGTTGTTTTTTACCTATAAGAGACCTAATAAGAAAATGTAATAAACACATGGTTGGTTTGTGAAGGTCACCAATGTAGCTTATGATGATTAGTCACACCTTTTTGGTACAATTTTGAAGTATATTAGGGATATAATGCATACATGTGCTACAAATTATTTGAATTTTCCCTAATCACAAGAGGATATGGTGTTTTTGTGTCACTTTTGGTCTATAATATACCTAATCGTAAGTAAAATTAACATAAATAGATGGTTTGGTGTGTATTCATCACTAATACGAATTAATTTTTCCTAATCACATCAATTTGGTTTTCACTCTAAGTTTATTGGTGTGATCATGCACAAATATGCCTCAAATTATCTGAATATTTTATTACCATAAGTGGGTATGTTTTATTGTGTTTCTTTTGGCCTGTTATCCCCATAATTGCAAGTAAAAATGACATAAAGGGGTGGTTGGGTGTGCATATGTGACCATCATGACCTAAGTTTTCTCTAATCATACCACTTTGACCTAAATTCAAAGTGAATTTGGGTGATCATGCACAACCATGCCCCAAATGATTCATATTTTTTCTTGGCCACAAGTGGATTTAGTATATTGTGTCACTTTTGGCCTATAAAGGACCTAATTATTAGTGTAGGTTTTTGCCCACTATGTGGTTTTACCTAGACAATATAGTCAACTTACTTAGGTTTAATAAAGGTCATTAGGAAAATAATCCCACATGCATGAAGAGGTTGGAACATGTCTATTTTCCACTTATATAATGAACCTTCATGTATACATACAATATTTCTAAAACTTTATCAATTACTAATGTTGTCTCTCTTGAGCCTATAGAACCTTAACCTCTCTGAGTGCATGCCTTAAAGGGTACACCAGGAAAGGGGTGGGTAGACCTTTGGTGCTTCATAATATTTTAATTCCCTATACCACCACCTAAAACCAATACAAACCCCTCTCATATATTTGCCTAAGATTTGACACCTCACCTACACTCTTCTCTAATCAATTAACCACCTCAAATAATCCCTACCTGATCAAAACTAAATTTTAACATTTATCGAATGCAGTCAAATGGGTCAACCTAGTTTTGTGAATAGTGCATGGTACGAGGCTGAGTCGGCCTAGGTTGACTTAGTTTAGGACCTAACGACTCTATTTTCCTAACTAACAAGGTCGGCTGAGCTGATTATATTGCCAAAAATTATGGAAGGGCTTAGGGTTAAATATATATATATATATATATATATATATATACACACACACACACACACCTCATTCACCCCAATTCCAATATAAAGAATAATTCATTTGCACTTATTTATCTACTTTTTTGCCATTCTACTTGAGGAGTTATTGCTTAGGGTTTTATGCTTCTTGAAGGAGAACCTTTTTCTTGTAAAAACTTGAGATTAATTAGGAGGTCCTTGGTTAGACTATGGTCCATTGTCCATCCTTATATTCTTCAATAATACACAAAAACCTCTTATGAAGAACCATTGACCAAGGGAAAGGTTAAGGCTCGATGGTTTCATCTTCAATGTAAGTATTCATAACTCTTACTCTTCTATTTTAGTAAATATATTTGCATGAATAATTGATAATGAATGTATTGTCTCTCCTTGCTTAGGATTACCTCTATATTGACTTAAGTAGAGTTTTAATTTGGATATTTATTATTATTTTTTATCCCCCATTTATGCCACAAGCTTTAGTAAGCACTAGATTAGATTTACTTTATTACATTATTATTAGACCTAACTAGGGTTATTGTGTGGTATTGCTTGACTAGAGGATTGAGAACGCTCTTTAGCCATATTATATGATAAGATATCCCTTAAGTAGGTTTAGCAGATCCATATTAGTCATGACCCCTATTATCTTAGTATCACTAGTGGTATAGTTCCTTGATTTATCTTCTCCAAATTAAGATTGATTTGTAGATTAGTTTCACTTTCACTTGCATACATTATGGTGAACCCAACATGAACTAACCCTTGTAGATTTTTGATTTTCACTTTCAGGCTACTGCATCGATTCTATTGACTTAGTTTAATAGTTTGTGTACATGTCTTAACACTCAATCAATCCAATAAACTTAGTTCAGCTCTATGTGCAAGTCATTTTCTTCTACAACCAACTAGATCGATCCAATTGACCTAGTTCTATATTCTTTGCAGGTTGTCTTCTACTCTATCGATTTGGTCAACATAGATAGGGTATCATCTTACAGGTTTTTCAATTGAGATGAGCTTGCTGATCTTGTTCAACTCTATATGATTGGAATTTCTCTCTTAAGCACACTAGATCGATCCTATCAATTTAGTTTTTCATCCTATCTTTCAAATTTTCTAGCAAATTATGTTTAGACTACTAGATTGATTCTATCAACATAGTTTCTTTTTGTTATTTCAATTATTTAGTTTTATGCAAAACCAGTCGATTAGTTTGACTCTATTTTAACATTTTATCTTACAGGTTCAAACCCTCATATGGATAACAAAGTTTTAAAAAAATCCAATAATTTAGTATCTTGAGTACATTACTAAATCGATCAAATTGACTTCAACTTAATTATTAGGTTTATTCTAACTGACTTATTTGTTTTATTTTTCCTAATTTAATCAAATTTTAGTTCTATTTTTCCTAGTTTTTCAGTTCTATAAAATTAGAACCTTATAATAAGCTAAGTTGACTGGCTTGACTTAATTATGTAGATATTTTTTACCTAAGAAACTCAGTCGACTTGATCGATTGCATTTCTTTGGACTATCTTGCAACATATAGAGTTGACCAAATTGACTCTATTCTATACTATTTGCATACTAAGTCAACTCAATCAACCTAGTACTGTGTCTTTTTTAAGCAAAGAAAATTAACCCACATTGGTAGTAATTAATTCCTTTTTAATTTATCTACTTGCTTATTTAGAGTAGTGTGTATAATATAACTAGGAAGGTTAAATTACCAAATTAGTCACTTTGTTCCTTCACACACTACCAAATCAAAAAATATCAAATCAGTATTCAAAAAATTCTACCCAAGTCTACCTACTTGGATTTCATCACCAAGGGGGAATCCAACTCAGTTTTCTAGTCGAGTATAAATACGTGGCTGATGTTATATATTGGTAAAGAGACTGACACCCATATCACTGTGGGATTGTGAAGTGAGGGGGTAGGCCCCAATAACAAGCTAATACCATCACTAATATAGATCCCTTTCAACCTTAACATACTTGAAACCAACTTTATCTTACCTCTTCTTAGTTCCTTTGCAAAGCCAAACACCATATCAGCGTTTAAATAACAATTTAAAACATATAGGAGTGTCCACTTATCAGCTTAGTATTTACATTTTAGTATTGTTGCTTGCTATTTGTAAATTATATTTTGTATTAAAAAAAATTGTATTAGCCAATGTTAGTACAAGGTTTATGCTGTGTGCTGCAATTAGCTCAACCCAATTGACCTAGTTAGTTGTGTGTTTAACTTATTTTCTTTGCAAATTACTACTCATTTGTCCAAATTTATAACATTTCAGATTTTTCCTACTTATAGAACATAGTTGACCTATTTGACTCAACCTCTTATAGGCTATTCTATTTATTTTCCTATAAAATATAGTTGACCTATTTTACTGAATTTCCAATAGAGCTATTTTATTCATCCTAGCTACAAAACACAGTCAACCTATTTGACTTAGTTTCTTACAAGTTTTTTGTTTGTTTTCCCACAAAACACAATCAACTTGTTTAACTTAGTTTCCAATAGATCTTTTCTATTTAGTCTCTTGTAGTACACAATCAACCTGTTTAACTCAATTTCTAATAGATATTTTTTGTTCATCCTCCCACAGAACACTATCAACCCATCTGACTCTATTTTCTACCCGATATTCTATTTACCTTCTTATAAAACATAATTGATCAGTTCGATCCTGTACCATATAGATGATTGTGTAGCCTATGGCTGACTCAATTCTCTTTTTGAACTACTATCTAGCTGATCCCATACAATACTTGGCCTACTTTGTCCAAATTTCATACTTTTTCTCCTTCTTTTTAGATTCCTATTCTAAACATTATGAAATCCCGTAGTAGAATCTTATTGGATAACCTTAATCCATTTAGACAATACATAGGTTGTTATTTACTTTATACCATAGTTACCCAAGAGGATACTCACTCTTGGTGCACCTTCTCTCACCCTTCATCTATAGATTGCAATATGGTTCAAATTACCTAAAATGATGACATTGATGGATCTTATCCATTTCACACTTCTAAAGACACTACCCTATCTAAACTAGCTTATTACACTATAGGAGTAATCGATACAAGCCTAAAAAATAATCTTATAAGAAATATTTAAACAAGAAACATCCCTATTCCTAATAATGGGAATATTCCTCCTATTAACAACACCAATATTCTTCCTAGTACCAACACTAATCTTCCCCCTCAAAATTCTAATAATACAAATGCACAAATAAATACTACTCAAATATTTTGATAAATAGTCCAACAAATGAATGTTATGCAAACAATAAATACATTTAAAATGATGAAAATACAACATTTATTACACATGAATAATCAACCTACTCTTATTTCACCTCAAAATAATCAAAACTTTATCCCTCCTCCTCTTAGAGATGCTAATGGAAATATCATTTTGCAACCCCTTATGCATAACAAGATGCTTTGAAATATACAAAATGAACCTTTATATCCCTTCATTATTTCTATTTATATTGTAAATATCTATCCAACTATTAAATAGAATGGGACTAAAGACCCTGCATCCTTTATTAAAGCATTTGGTTATCTCTATAAAGAATGGATTCAAACAAACACCTTCAATACCAGCAAATTTATAGTCAAAATTTTTACAATAGATATCCTAGAATGAAATAATCAGTTACCTCAACATTTTATTTTTAAATTAGAAGATTTGGTTAATGCATTAGTTAAGGAATTTAAAAAAAATGACCTCCCCGAAAATTGTCTTAGTCATTTTATCAATGCTAAACAATCATCCTCTAAAGAAGCTCATAATTTCATTAAATGATGTAAATATTTGGCTCATAAATTAGATCATAACATGAATGATGATAATATATTTAAACTTTTTATAACTACATTAACACCCTCACTTCAATATAAGGTTTGAACTTTGTCTCCACAAAATCTAAATGATACATGTGATCCAGCTAAAAGATAGTATTTTATTATGAAACAATTTGAGCCAAATCATAAATCCATCAAGGGATATTTCCAAAATTCAACTAATGTGATTATTATCACTCCTCAAACAAAAATATGAGTGGTCAAAGTGGATAATCCACTTGCTTCCCATACACTATTAACAGTCCAATAAATGAAGCAATTATTATCTCCCTCTAAATATTCACCTATAATAACATCTCCTTCATGGTATAACCCTAACAAATTATGTTGGCTCCATGTCGATATAGGTTATTCTCATGAAACATGTCATGGGCTTCTTAAATTTACTACTTCTTTTATGCTAGGAGATATATTTGACCATGATACTATGATTAAATTACGTCATCATGACTATGTTAAAGCCTCTCAAAAGAAATCATTTACCAAACCTTCATCATCCAAACCTCAAAAAACTTTCTCTATTTATAACAAATAACATTCAAATGAGGATATTTACGTAATTGATGTTGATTATGACCAATATTATACCAATTCCCATTATGTGAATGCAACCAAAGTCGATTATAGATGCAAACCTATCCACAAATATTTGGTCACTGAACCTATAAAAACATCAACCAAAGAACAATTACTTAAATAAACCATAACTAGTTCACCCATGCCTTCCAAACCAAATGAGAAAACACTCTCACAACCAAAACCTCACTTTACTTCTCTTATTCTTACGAAAAACATTTTACCTCACAAACCTCATTTTGGTTCTTCATCTTCTAAATCACATTGGAATTTCTTGGAAGAACTCAATTCAATTCATTATAAAATTCCCCTCATGGAGTTAGTTCATACTTCTCTATATCATTGTAAAGTTCTATTACAATAATTACAAGACATTGAAGAACCACCATCCCTTGATTTTTAAAATACTCCTAAAGATCCCTCACCTATAGAAGTACATGCTATTGAAACTATTTTTACATCTTCTAAACCATCCATATAATTTATTGAAGAAGACATGATTAATGATGAAATTCTTTTTCGAGTCGATGATCCACCCCTCTTTATTAAAATTGTAATAATCAACACCCTTATTCAAAAAGTTGTAGTAGATGAAGGATCGTGAATTAATGTCATTCTCTTTGGTTAATATAATAGATTAGATATACCAAAGATAATCTTAAACCAACTCATCTCACATGTAGAGGATTTGATAAAACAAATCAAAAACCACTTGGTTGTATTTATCTCCCACTCACTATTGAATCTAAGACCATATGCACTAATCTCATAGTTCTTTATTTATCATTATCTTACAACATGCTCCTAGGTCACCCACATATGCATCCTATGCAAACTATTGCTTCCTTAGGTAGTCAATGTATTAAATTCATCCATAATGGAAAATGCTACAAACATGAGGTTGATCCCAATCCATAGAGTATACAACTACCAAACCTCGAACCTCAATATTGGATTCCAACCATCCCATGTACTAACAATGCACCTCTACCTGAATATGTTAACATGCACCTAGATTTACAGGTCACTCTCACTAATTCTAATAATGATGAACCTAATGAATTAAAAAGTACTTGTAATACCACTAAATTACCTCCTTACATTATGAAATGTCTTCCTCCTCCTTTACTTCCATGTGATTATACCATTCCTCTAGTTGATGATATCACTAAAATTTCTCCTCCATGTAATGCATATGAAGCTTCTTAGACAAAAGATTATTTCACATGTGATGAGTATGGAGTGGCCAAATTATTTCAAGATCCTTTAACAATGTCTCCCAAAAAATTTAAATTTAGGTGCATCCACTTCTAATTCTCCCACAAAAATAGATGCATGCACCATTTACCTTGCATATGACAATAATTATATCATGGCCCAAGCCCAATCATGAGACTTAGATGTACAAAACTATAACAATACATTAGCCAAAATACATGCCTTTAACTATGATGCCCATGTCATTCACATATAAACTAAAATTGCATCATAACCTAAAGGTTATGTATCTCCCCTTAATCCTCCACTATTAAATACCCCATGGGTACTTGAAGAACTCTCAACACCCAAACCTTCCACACTTTATACACAAACAAACATTTTATAATCTTCTCCTTCCATTGATACCACTAAAGTTGTCCACTCCAATATAATTAAAGGTTCATCTACGATAAAAACCAACACACCCATCACCAATCTAGTTGACTCCACTCAACCTCATACCCTTCAAATCGAACCTACACCCAAAATTACCTTAGATGCTAAAGCCATAGATATATGAAAAATACATTATGAATATGATCATAATAGTAACTAAATCAATTAATCTTGAATGTAGATGTTGAATACTATGGACCATTACTCATGCTTCCTAGTGATGAAGCTATACTTGAATTCTCCATTCTCGTGAACCTCAGCTTCTAAAACAACATCATAAACTTGGAAACTTTATGCAAAAATATCCTTATTTTAATAACTTCATTGCTAGTGTGGATCCTAAAACAAATCCTATTTCTTTTGTCCCTCCTGCTCCATATCATTTCTAAGATGGAAATGTTATGCTCATTGAAGAAACCACAAAAATAGATTATGGTACACCAACATGTCCTCGACCTATTACTATCTTTAAATAACACACTCTAGAAGAGCATGGTAAATTTAGTTTGTTCTTTCACAAGTATCATGAAGCATTTGATTGGTCATATGAAGATATGTCAATTATTGCTCCTAGCATAGTTGTACATAATATCATCACTTACCCATATGCCAAACCTGTTAGACAAAAATAATGAAAATTTCCACGTAAAATTTCTACCTTATGTCACAAAGAAATCATTAAACTTCTAGAAGCCAACTTCATCAAACCTGTTGACTACTCGAAATGGGTATCAGATATCATTATCATTCATAAAAAATTCACCATGGTTATTCATATATGCATTGATTTTCATAATATTAACTTAGCATGTCCAAAAGATAACTTTCGCTTACCTTCAATAGATGTTATAGTCAATTCCACTACTGGATATGAAATGTTATCACTTATGGATGATTTCTTAGGCTATAATGAAATTCACATAGCTCCTAAAGACCAAAATAAAATAACATTTACTATAGAGTGTAACACCTATTATTATGTCAAAATGCCTTTCAGTCTTAAAAATGCCAGAGCAACCTATCAACGTGTAATGATCCACATTTTCCATGATCTTATACACAAGATAGTGGAAACCTATGTCGATGATCTCATTGCCAAATCTAAAAGTTGTACAATGCACCTCACCGATTTAGCTCTCATTTTCTATCAAATAATTATATTATAAAGTTATACTTAACCCATACAAATGTGTATTTGGAGTTACATCTGATAAAATTTTAGGGTTATTAGTCTTCTTGGAGTTATTGATGTTGATCCAGCGGAAATAAAGGCCATCATCAACATGCCTATTCCTCACTCCATTCCTGACATACACACTTACCTTGGAAAACTTTGGGTAATTTGATGGATTGTCCTAGAAATGGCTTACCACATATATCATGTCAATTCATGTCTCAAAAAATGTAATGCTTTAGAATGCATAGATTCTCACCAAAAATCATTTGATAGTATGAAATAATCTTCTCTCCATCCTCCTACTCTTTGACTACCTTCAAATGATTATCCCTTAATCTTATATACCTCCTCTACCCCCATATCAGTTGGGGGCAATGCTTTCCCAACAAGCTGATATTGGTAGAGAGTACACTATCTATTACATCAGTCGAGGACTCATTGATTATGAAAAACATTATACCAAAATGGAATGTGATTGCCTTACTATATATTTCACTGCTAAAAATCTCCATCAATAAATGCTCTATCAAACCTCTTATGTCATTATTCATTTCGATCCACTTCATCATTTCATCTTCAAAACATTCTTACTTGGAGATATAATTGGCAAATGGATGGTCCTCTTGATAGAATTTGACCTTAAAATTATTACAAAAAAATATATCAAAGAATAAGTCATCATTGACCAACTTGTAGTGACACTTTTACCAGCCATAAATCATCTCCATGATAATCTCCCTGATGAAGAAATTATTTATATAGAAGTTCTTAACAATTCTATCTCACTCAAAGATTATTTTCATAATTTCATTGTTGGTCTAGAAGCAAATAATCAAGAAGATACTAATATCACTCTTGTTACTACTAAACCTAAAGTAGTTATCAAATAATTACTTGAAGTTACCATTGATTTACATGAAGACACCTCGACACTTCACTTTTGATGGTGCAAAATGCTTTCAAGGAGTTAAGGCAAGATACATTCTAACAAATCCACATGGTAAGATCATACCTTTGGCATTTTGACTAGATTTTTATGTCACTAATAACATGGTTGAATATGAAGCCATAATATTATACATGAAAGTCACAATTGACTTAGATATCCCATATTTACATGTTTTAGGTGACTCACAACTTATTTATCATTAGGTTAATGGTGATTATCAATGCAAAAGTTGAAATTTAATTGCATATCATCAAATGACTACTGCACTTGCCAAAAAAATTGCTTTTTTTATGATTGAAACAATTCTAAGAGATCAAAATGTCATAACTGATTATCTAGCTTCATCAACATCTTTATTTCACCCTCATTAAGTACTTCATAATTTCTAATTTATTATCCAAATAAAAAAATCACCTTCTTCTATTAAACTAAATGATTTGCTAATCTGTCACATTGAGGCTGTCACTATTTGATAAATCCCATGTATAAAAACACAATTCAAAATTTTGAACATCAAACTTACCCTCCAAACATGGATTCTTGTGAAAAAACTCAAATACATAAATACGATTTCAAGTATGTGGTTCGATTTAACACCCTTTACTACCATAAGCAGAAGGGACCTTACTCTATTGTGTAATGCAAGATTTCATTATTTAATTTTCAAGTTGACTAAAATTCAAGGTGATTTTATTGTTTCTAAATCAATTTCACTATTTTTGTGGAAACTTATGAATGAGAATTCACTGATTAGATTGAAACCTTGTTGATACGTAGGTCAACTTCACTTTTTTTCCCATAAATTCATGATTTCTTGTAGAATAAATATAGACCATAGAATAATATATAATGATATCAATAATTATGTAAGCGATCTCACTATTTCATAGGGAGACCTTGTTGATACACAAGGGGAATTCACCAAATACACGACAACTTCATTTATACACAATGCAACCTTGCTGATTATTAAAAAACATAAATTTGGGAAAATTAGTTGAAAAATAAGTAAATCAAAACCAAAATACGATTTGATTATTTAAATAGAAGACTTAAATAGGTCCAAAGGAGGTTTGTGAGATGCACAATCCCATATGGTGTGCCATTATGTAGAACAAGATTACAAGATGGGTTAGTTTCTATGTTAGTATTCAAATAAAAAGAAAATTAAGAAACATAAAACTTCAAGCTTTCTCCATAGGATGAGCTATAATCACTAAAATAAACAAATTAATACATGAAGATGAACAATACATTCACCTTCCTTGAAGACTCTATATAGTGATTGTTGGGCAAATGCTTGTGCTCAGTTTGTAGATATAGGAGTCTTTATTAATGCATGTATTCAATCTAATGACATCTCCCCTTGTCCACTATGGATTGTCTACTTTGGATGAATAATGGTGAAGATTATTAGCAATATTTTGACATTAATTTTTTACACATAAAAGCTTAATAGAAAATGGTCATGGCCCTTATATTTATAGCTTGATTGAAATGATAAGAATATTCCATCTTAAGATCAAGATGTGTGGTCCAAAATCAATTCAACTTTGGATATCAATTGCAATAAATATTTTAATTCATATTTGGAATAATGGATCAATTAATAGGCATGACATGCACAAATCATATATTTATTACATTGATTAGGCATGGCTTGCATTTTGACCTTTGTGATTGCTTATGTATATGAAGTCATTTTTTAAAAAAATTTCATTTTCCAAAATTAGATATTAACTAATTTGATATGGATTTTTCACTTAGAAATTTAGTTATATTATTTAGTTAAGTGTATATTATTAGACCTTTTGTAACTTAAAATTTGATTAATTACCAAGCACTATTGATAAAAAATGTCAATTTACTAGGTCGTAATTTAATTGGAGATGAATTAGAAGAAGATAATGATTGTGTATAGTGTAATTACCCAATTAGGAACATATTTATGCAAATTATGAATTGTACATTACATGTGTCAATGAATTAGAGTGTTTTGGTGGTTTTGGTCCAATTTGTGCATTATTACAGGAAGTCATTTAGGCTTATAATTTTGACACGATAGTGATGAGAATTGCATGTCTACAAATGGTTTTAGATAAATTATTATTTTGATGTCATTCTCATCTAGCTTAGGCTATACTAAAAATTATTTAATTGGCATGACTATGATACTGCATGATTTTGATATATATATCTGTGTGTGTGTGTGTGTGTGTGTGTGTGTGTGTGTGTGTGTGTGTGTGTGTGTGTGTGCGTGCGCGCGCACATCTGTATGTGGTATTACACTTTTAGTTGTAGTTAGTCCTAAGACCATTTTAGTTTGGTTATTTATTAAATAAAATACAAGATCATACAATCTATTATTTAGACACTATTGATTTAATCATATAATAGTAATTCCTTCTACACTACAAAATTGTGTTAAGTTTGTGCATAATAATGAAGTATATATCATTTGTGGTATAACTTATCAGATACCTATTATACATCTAAGATCATGTGTAACCATTTAGTGTGGCCCAAAAGGAGAAAATAATTTACCCTCATGTTATCCCCACATCCTTTCCATTACCATATTAAAAGGTATATCCTATATTTGAAACTATGACATCACCATATAGTATAGAATCTCATAAAACTCTGGTTCCTATAATTGTACCATCGTGACATACAAAAACTAGTCATCCATGTACTAGGGTTAGTTTAATACCTATTATAATTGTTTTACCATGATATATTCCTCTACAGTCTGTAGTGGCTCCTTGAGCCCATTATACGCATGTTCATCTTAGAGATTTTGAAAGTTATTTCACATATTGATCATTGTTAAGATACATCAAGTGACATATCAAATTCTTATGATTATGGATTTGATGATATAGACTAGATTATTGGTTAGCCATGTTATTTTATATCTTGAACTTCATTGATATATATTTATTGTAATATAGCCTTCTTAGTGTACATATCTTATTTAATTTATATGTTGTGCATTCCATATGCTTTCTTCCCTAGATTCATATTGTATTATTCTATATTCTAGATTTGACACCTTGGAACTTGCCTTTCATTGCATCAAAATTATTCTAAACACTTTGTTTATGTTGATTGCTATGTTGCATTGGTCCCATCCCATTTGAATACACCTCTAAACATTCATAATGCCTGCCAATGCCTTTACAACACACCATCATAATGTGCAACCAAATGTATCATCCCTATACTCTGAACAACATCAATAGTACTACACTATTTATAAATTCCTTGTGCACCATATGAGTTGGCTTTAAATGGATCTTTGGAATCTTAAGAAGCCTTATTTATTTTATGCTCCACTTGATTAGCTCACTTTATGGTATTCAAATCATTAAGGACTTTATATAAGTTGATTTTCATACCAACCTACATGCATTCATTATATCACCATGGCTCCATCTCCTATGCATTTATTAGTGTGATTGGCATACCTAAAGTTAGCGCAAAGCACTAAGAGAATATCATGCATTTCACACATTGACACACATGTTCATGCATATTTCCTAACATGCAAACCTCTGTGATACCCCTAGAGGTTCTCTACACTCTTGCACACTTCTATTTATCCCCTGATATTTAAAATATGGGATAACATCCCAATGGTTCTTGATATTGTAGAATAAGTACATGGGGGAATTTATGGTGGTCACTATAGCGGACATGCTATAGCCTACAAATGCTTATGTACGGGTTAACTTTGGACAACTCTAGAAAAAGATGCTATTAATTTTGTTAAAAAGTGTATTCCTTGTCAACTCCATGATGATCTATTCCACTCACCACCAGTTGAGCTCCAAATAGTGGAGTCTCCTTGGCCCTTTTCTGCGTGGGGATTATACCTCTAGTAAATTAGCTCAATCACAAGATGGATGTGTATTTATTATTACTGCTACTGAATATTTTACTAAATGGGTAGAAGCCATGCCTCTTTTTAATGTTATGGGAATCACTATTTCAAAAGTCATTCTTAACCAAATCATTTATAAATTTAGAGTTCCCCATACCTTTATCTTGGACAGTAGTGGCAATTTTAAAAATAAAGACATGAAACAATCATGTGCCAAATTTGAAATTTCTCATAAATTTTCCACACCTTATCATCCTCAATCTAATGGTCAAGTAGAGGCTACTAAAAAAATTCTAAATAAAATCTTACAAAAAACTATTCAAGAAACACATACTGATTGACACCTTCATCTATAACCTGCACTTTGGGCTTACCATACTAGCATATGTACTGCCACTAGGGTAACACCATTCTCACTTGTATATGGTTCTGAATTAGTATTACCATTATAATTTGAACTTCCATCCCTACGTATATCTCTTTATGGTATAATTTCTGATGAATAATTATGTGAAACTCATCTTCATGTTTTATATTTTATTGATGAACATCATTTGGCCACTTTACAACATAACCACCAATACAAGGCTCGCATTGATAAACAACATAATAAAAATGTTAAAGTCTGAATGTTTAATATTGGTGACTTAGTCCTCAAACTAGATTATTCACATGATAAAGAAGGAAAATATGCGCAAAAATGGTGGGGAATTCACTTTATAAAAGACATTCTTGGTCCTAGTACTTATCGTCTACAAACTAATGAAGGACATGTTTCTAAATAACCCACAAATGTATAATTTTTAAATAAATGTTTTGCTTAAATTTTTTCCTTATTTTCATAATTCTATATACTATAAATGTAGACAGTTCTTGTAGTACTTCTCCAAAGATTCTTCATTTTCAATAGTCTATTCTATACACAAACCTTAGTACCCTTCTTAGGTCTCTTAGTTTCTATTCATTAATTTAATTTAATTTATGAGTTGCATTGTAATACTATGGATATGACCTAATTTGTCTCATGAATATATTTTCTTTCATACATCCATTTTTAACTTTTTATTTTTGATCATAAGTCTATTATTTTACAACATTTTATGTTCATTCTCTTCTTTCTTTTGTGAATTGTAGTATAAGACCATGGATAGGACTAGACATTCCTCACAAATACCATTTTTTTGGCACCTACTTAGGTTTGTGTTTTATGAGTTACAATGTAAGACCATGGATAAGACTAGGCTCTCCTCATAAAATCTATATATTCTTTCAAACCTTTTACAAACTAAGTGTTTTTTTTAGAATGTAAAGAAATGGTTAAAAGTCTGTGATTTCATATTCTCAACCTTAGTTTATATTTATTTTATGGATAAAACTTGCACAACAAATTATGATAATATGTTTCCCTATACTTACATATAATATTATGATACAAAATCATGCTTACATGTCATTGTATCCCTTTCACATTGTCACATTTTTTGCGATTTGAGGTAATTTAAATCATTTGATGTTCATTTACCTTTGTCTCCCTTAATTTTATTTCACTTTGGACAAAACAAAGTCAAAGTCAAGATAACATTTTTATTTAATATGAATTAACAAGACTCTTAGACACTATGCTCTCTGAGTCCCCTTTCTTAGCTATCAAATTTAATTTTTTTGAATGATAGTCATTTTTATCACCCATGTTTGGTTCTCAAAATATATATGGAGGAGGCATAGAAAAATCCATAAAAAAGTTAAAATCCAATTCATTTAAACAAAAAACAATGATTAAAAGCCAATATAAAAATTAAAAAAGTCAAAATCATAATAAAAGATGTGATTCATAACACATATGATATTCCTAATTGAAGCTTAAACTCCATAGTTGGCCTCATAATAGAGACTAGGTCCATTGGGGTGTGGTAGGCTAGTAGATTAGGATAGGGGAATTAAAAATTATATATAGTGCTACCTACTTTCTCATGTACGTACCCAATCTTCACATTAGACCGACAACTCTATAAGGGGTCTTGAGGAATAGGGAACACATTGTGGGAAGGTAGGTCCATCTTACTTTTTAGGCATATAGCCTTCATGGGATGATATTCATACTTCATTAGATAAAGATTTGTGTGGTTAGGAAATGTTCTTTAGAATCCTTAATGTCAAAATTCCTCTTGTTTTGACAAACTTAATTTAGTGTCTTGACTTCAATAAAAAGTTGTTCTACCCTGATTTTGCTTACATTTCCCCCACCATCCATTTCATTCCCCTCTTGATAGGCAAGCTTCATTCTAAATCTATTTCCCCACTTATATATTCCTTATTCTTCACATCTTAAAACATGCTTACCTTTCTTTGTTTTGATTTTATCTATCTTTAGAACAAAACAATATGCTTGAATGACTATGGATTATTTATTTTACACCATTACTTTATATTTATAGAATTTCCTTGGTTTCATTAAAAATTTGAAAACATTCATTATCATTATTTTTTGTGGAAAACTGCATCTATATCTCTATTTTTGTACTTTTTCTATTGTTGAGTGAGTTTGTATTGTTACTTCTCCCTCACCAATGTGTTTTTACTTCACATATTTTTTCCATTGATGACTGAGTTTGGATTGTTACTTCTCAATCATCGGTGTTGTCTTACTTTATGTTCCTTTTCCATCTTTATATAAAGTTTGGTTTGTTACTCCTTTATACATTGATGTTAGACTTATCATATTACTTTTACACGTCCTTGGTTTGATTTAGTTTTTCATTTTTATTACCTAAGGAACATATTTTATTGGAGTTTTTTGGTCATTTAGTAGCCTTGGATTTTTAGTTACCTAATTTAATCTAATTTTGGCTTGGTCATTTTGGTCCTAACTTAGCATTTATGACCCTAGTTTACCAAATTTTCAAGTACGTCATGGCTACACATTTTGGTTATCTTAACTTCCCTATGTTTGTTTGTTTTTGCTTTTTAGTTTTTTATCCTTAGGGTTTGTCTAAATAAATCAATGTACCCTCCATGATCAAAACTACAAATATAATAGACAATGATTCCATGATAAAGGTAAGTTAAGGCATGTATATATTACTTATTTTAGTTATTTTTTTATGTGTCATTTTAGTTATTGATTTATACTACAATTTATTTAGCTCAACATTATTGATTGTTGTCTTTTCCCAAAACACCATCCCATGTTACAACTGCATGACACATGATGAGCTTCACATGGGGCATATGTATACACATAATATTTTTAAAACTTTTTCAATTACTTATTTTTTTTCTTGCAGGGATTCGTCGAACCTCAACCTCTCTGACTGCACGTCTTAAAGGGTGTACCTAAAAAGGGGTGGGAAGACCTTTGGTTCTTTGTAAGATTTTTATTCCCTATACCACCACCTAAAACCAATAAAAATCCCTCGTATACATTTCCCTAAGGTTTGAAACCTCACCTAGATTCTTATCTAATCAATTCACTACCTTAAATAACCCCTACCTAAGCAAAACCCACTTTTACCATTTAATGAATGCAATCGAATGGGTTGACCTAGTTCTAGGAAATAAAACACATTACGAGATTGAGTCGACCTTGGCTGACTTAGCTCAGGACCTAAATACTCTATTTTCCTAACTAATAAGGTAAACTACACCAATTGCATTAGCTTAAATTTTGGAAGGGCTTAGGGTCAAATCAGGGTATACATACACCTCTTTCACCCCATTTTAAATAGAGAGAATCATTCATTTATGCTTATTTATCTACTTTTATGCCATTCTAGTTAAGGAGTCATTGCATAGGGTTTTATGCTTCTTGGAGGAGAACATTTATCTTGTGAAAGCTTGAGGTTCACTAGGAGGTCCTTAACTAGACTATAGTCCATTATCCATCCTTAGATCCTTAAAACATACACAACAACCTCTTGTAAAACACTATTGGTTGAAAGAGAGGTTGTGTAGTCATATAAAATATCCAAATTGGTAATTTGAGTGTGGCTTGTAACACCCCATCCATAGGTCCTTTTTGCATGCTCTTGCAACCCTTCTAGACATCTTTTTGACTCATTACCAGTCATCTAGAAGCTTATAAATAGTCATTCCACCTCAGCGAAATAATATTCCCTTTGCCAATCTTATTCCCCCTAGGTCCCAAGCTTGTAGGACAAGAGTGTCCCATTTGGACTATAACACCTCATAGAAAAGTGTCCCATTTTCAATGGTCCTATTCATTTTCACTTTGAGCCCTAAAGGTCATTTTCATCTAGTCCTTATCCTTAATTAGGTCAGCCTAATGTGAATATATTTAACCCATGACCAATTGTTCCCTATAAAAGCCCACTCAAAGCTCATTTACAAGGGAGGTGACCAAACTTATAAAGCAAGCAAGAATACAAACAAAGCACTAAGGAAAACTTCCATATTCTTTGCACATAGTCACCCATCATAACTTCAAACCTACTCAAATCCTCATACCAGTCCCTAGCTACCTTAAACACTATCAATTTGGTATTTGCATCTGCATCACATTATTGCACAAATAACATTAGGTAGGAGAAATACATATGGATTGATCCCTTTTTGGAGTTTTAGTATGTAGGTAGCATACTCACACAAGGGGTGTAGATTTCACGTTCAATATATCTTTCACACTAACCCCCCCTTTCTCAAGTGACTCAAATGCCATTTTATCGAGCATGATGGAGGGTAAGGGGTTGAGAATAAAAATAGCTCCATAGAAAGTTTCATTGACAACTAGTGATTGATTTTTCATAGGCACAATATAACTACCAAAAAAGTTAAGTCTCTATGATCAATTTGGATAATAGCGGTAGGAACAGACATCATCATCATACACTAAAGCATCCACTTTTTGGTGCTCCTATCCTTTCACCCAATGAAAGCTAGATTTAGGTTTACAACACCTTCCCAGTCTTGCATAGCCATTTTTAACCTTTGTATCAACCATCTCAGTCTATTTTCCAGCTATATTATATTTCTTTTTATTTATTTCTATTTTTAGAAAGGTGAAAAAGATAAACATTTGCACAAATTAGGACTGTGTTTATTATTATATTCTTTGCTAATTTATTAACCTAGACCCTTAACTAAAATAGGAATAAAACTTCATTATTCATAAATAAGTTAAATCATTTGGTGAACTTGAATTACTTCGTTTATGCATAAAAACCCTAGAAACCCTAGGGAAAATTCTTTGCTAATTTTTGCAGTACTTTTTTTATTTTTCCTGCATACATAAATCAAAATTTCACATTTAATTTTTTAAGTTCACCATAGTAATTTTAAAAATCATTTTCTTTCAAACCCTAGTTGAATATACTAGGTCCCTTTGCTTCTTAAGGTATCACCTTACATATAAATCAATTTCATTCTTATTTTATCACAGTAATTCACAAGTGTTCCTTTCAAAGACCTAAGATGTCTCTACTAGGTTTAATGATGTATATAAATGCATAAGTTTTTTATTCCTTAATGTAAAGTTTTATCATATGCCTTGTATGCCTGATTCACTTCCTTCGTAAGCAAGAGCACATACATGTTATTTTTATCGATCAACTTTACATATATTTTTTAACACCTCTTACCTCACCTCCCTTGAAGCCTCTATCATGTGCTAAGTCATGTTACATGGTCCATTTTTCTCTTTCCCAGGTCACTACCCATCACCAGAGAGCCCAACTGGCACCCTTTATCCCTACACCACCTTGACCTATTGATTATCTTTGATCTCCTCCCATAGCTACTACTAGCCCTATATGGCTAGTAGATAATGTGGTTATATTTGTTACTCAACATTCCACCATGCCTCCTGCCCTTAGTTAGGAACCTCACCACCCTCTTATTCCCTCTCATCCCAGGCCCAACCCACTTGCATAGGCAAATCTGCATAGGGCATATGATATTATCGATCAATTGAGAAACACACCAGTTAAGATTTTCATGTTATAAATACTTCAAAAAGTAAATGTATTTAAGGACATTATTTATCAAGCACTCACTTAGACTTCTATGCCCATTGATACAAAGCCTTCATATTTTGCATCAGTGATCAACACATTAAAAACTATAAAAGATGTTATTTCTTTTGTTCATAAGGACATGCCTTCTCAGACAGTTATTGATCATAATATACCACTATTCATACAAGCTCAAGTCAAAACCAATATAGTTAAGAGAGTTTTAGTTGATAGTGGTTCTAGAATTAATATATGTAATATTACATTTTTACAGACCATGGGCATATATATGGATTTCATGTAAAATTCATATAAGAACATTAGAGGGTTTGATGATATACCATAACAAAAATTAGGCACCATTGCTTTTGTTGGGATAAATAATCGAAAGCATACAATTGATTACTAAACCAAGCAACTTAATATGCAGAATTAACCAGAATCAACAAGTAACTAGAATTCAAAAATAACACATGATATGAGAGACAATACACAACTTGTATTAAAACTCTTGAAGAAAAGAATACAATAAAGAAGATGCCACTTCTTCTCCACCACCTCTTCAGAGGCTTCCCACACCGCAAGTGAATATTACTCTCCTCAAAGCTCTCTCTTAGGTCCCAACACCCAACTCAAACTCTGAGTTGGTGTTCACCTTATACCCGTGCTCCACGCACACCACAAGTGCTCCACGCACTCCACAAGTACTCCACGTACTCCAAGTAGATCTCCCCTGAACTTGCAACAACCTGCACCTCAATAGACCTTACTTATGGAAGGAACTCCCTTGCCTTCCTCTCTTGCTCTATATGAGTAAACACTTTTACTCCAAGTAGATCCTGCCTGATTCTGCTCCCTGTTGTGTTGCTGTCCTATCTGATCTTGCACACCTGCAAATCAACCTGGTTCTGCACACCTGTGAACCTTGACCTTGCACACACATACACCTACATATCAATGATCTTACTTACCATGTAGATCTCTTATAGAAGCCATGCTCATCTGATGACTAAGATCATACACCCCTGAAGAATCCTGCTGACTCTCCAAAACCAGCACCCACCTTGGTACTGTGGCACTAGGAAGAACGCACTATTGCTCTACCTCTCTCTGAAGGAGCTATTTGCTCTCTTACTCCCTAGCACACATTTCCAATACAACCATGAGTCTATTATATAGATCTCATCCAAACAATAATTAGACATCTAATTACAATAATTAGATCCGCAGCTCCCAGTCTAAAATTAGCTCTCATCATGCAAACACTTGGTTCGTCAACTGATTGCCCGTAATATACTCGCAGTCAAACCACACAGGCGACTGATGTCGGTCCCTATCCGCCTGGGGGTCACTGATGCCGGCTGATATCTGACTGCCGTCAGTTACTTCCTATCTCTTACCTGCCGTCATCGGTTGGCCTGACCAACGCCAGTGTCTGTGACACTCTGCAACACTTCTGCAACCTCCTCCATGTCTGCATTAGTGAAGCTTTTAGCTCCACAACCTAACAATCTCCCACTTGAAGATAAACAGCTGCACTGTACCTGTACCCCATCTAATCTGTTTCCTGGTTTGTATCCCTCTTCAAGCTCAATCTTGAAGACAACCCACCACACAACCTGTGATGTACCTCCTGTCATCCGAGTACCCTGCCGCATTCGCATCTACAAATCCATGTAGTGAAGTCCTGACCCTAAATAGCATGAATCTCTGCTGCTAGTCCTCAAATACCTGAGAACCCACTTCTCAGAATTGGCTCCTAACTCTCTGACAACACCCAACGCTTGGGCAAACTCAGGCCTATACCAGACCTCATGTGATTTCGGACACTAAACTGTCCAGCCCTTGGTGCACTCTGATTCTGCATCCTGCATAATGAACCTCACCAACACCTAATTCACATCAGCTCCCACTAGAAACAAAATCAACCTATGATCTCCATGTCTCCCATGCCAAAGAATTTTGCTGCTCCAAATTCTTCATAGCAAACCACTGAACTAATCTTACCCTTAGCTCAACAAAACCCTGTATGTACAAACCCTTCTAGCAAACATACCATCCACATACAGAAATAGAATGATGTCATGACTCATCATCCACCTGGTAAGGCAAACCACAGTAGTTACCTGACATTGACTAAAGCCATGCTTTGTCCTCCACCTGTCAAACCCTGTACCACTGTCCTGCAGCTTTCTCAAGACCATATGCCTTGGTCTTCCATCTCACGTGTCCGTTCTCTCTATTCTTCAACTAAGGTATCCATTAATGTCTATGCTTTCTTCTCACTGGCAACCCTACCAAATCTACGCTTGGTTCTACAATATCTCCATGCCATGCTCCCACTGTTTCCTGGATCCTTCCTGCTCTGCAGTAAGCAACAAGTGTAAAGAAGTGGAACAATGAATTTGAGGCTTACTTACATCTTCAATCCTCCATATGGGTGTTTGAGACTCTTTGACAGCGCGTTGTCCACCCAAAATCTGTTACAGTGACCGACCTCGGCCACCACACAGTCTGCATCCAACTGACATCGGTTCCTGCGCCTGTCCTGACTACCAACCCTACCGATGTTGGTGTCTCCTGCTACCGATGTCGATCCTCGTGACTGACGTCAGTCTTACCTACTGTCGACATTGGTTTTCCTGCTGACACCGGTACCTGTGTTTCTTGTGAGTGATGACTTTTTACTTGTGAGCTCCTTTGAATCAATCCCCATGTCCAAACTGCCCTGCTCAGAAGTATCCAGCCCCAACCACTGGTCTCTGTCCACCATCTCCTCTAAGTACACCAAGGCTTTCCAGTTCTTAAGCCTATCAAATATATCTGTCTTCTGCTTAAGAACATGCATCTCCTTCCTGCTCATGTGACCAAGCCTATGAAGCCACGTCCCCACAACAAAAGAAGAATCAACAATATAAACAAGTAGATAAAGAGTACCTATTTTCTTACCACTAGCTAATTCAAGTGCATCCGCTGTGAGAGCTCTCGTACATCTCTCATCACCCAACCTTTCTGAAAAAATTAGCCATATCTCCAAACCTGGGACCTGCATGACCTCCTTCAACACCCATGTGTTGGCTGCCTGCGATTTCAGCTTCACTTCCCCTTTGCCAATTCTTTGGCAAGGCTCACCAGCTCCTCTCCCTGGGGCTACATGGAAAGAGGCAACCGAATCTGTTATCCAAGATTCAACTTTATCCAAGAAACCTTCCAAAGCATCCTGTACAACAACACCTGCAACATCTACATCTTCAGTTCCTTCATGCTGATCTGCTACCAACCAACAATATTCTTTTACCTGCTCTTTCTTTCCATATGAGCGTTGGTGACCACCTGTGCTTTTCAACTCCTTCATTCTTAGCTTACTTTGATCTGCCATTGCTCTACTCCCACTCGATCAGAAACCCCTGAGAGTGACCTGTAACCAAACACAAAACCTGCTCCCTACAACCTTAGCTTTGATACCGCGTGTTGGGATAAATAATTGGAAGCATACAATTGATTACTAAACCAAGCAACTTAATATGCGGAATTAACCAGAATCAACAAGTAACTAGAATTCAGAAATAACACATGATATGAGAGACAATACACAACTTGTATTAAAACTCTTGAAGAAAAGAATACAATAAAGAAGATGCCACTTCTTCTCCACCACCTCTTCAGAGGCTTCCCACACCTCAAGTGAACAATACTTCTCTCCTCAAAGCTCTCTCTTAGGTCCCAACACCCAACTCAAACTCTGAGTTGGTGTTCACCTTATACCCATGCTCCACGCACACCATAAGTGCTCCACGCACTCCACAAGTACTCCACGTACTCCAAATAGATCTCCCCTGAACCTGTAACAAACTGCACCTCAATAGACCTTACTTATGGAAGGAACTCCCTTGCCTTCCTCTCTTTCTCTATCTAAGTACACACCTGTACTCCAAGTAGATCTTGCCTGATTCTGCTCCCTGTTATGTTGCTGTCCTATCTGATCTTGCACACCTGCAAATCAACCTGGTTCTGCACACCTGTGAACCTTGACCTTGCACACACATACACCTACATATCAATGATCTTACTTACCATGTAGATCTCCTATAGAATCCATGCTCATCTGATGACTAAGATCATACACCCCTAAAGAATCCTGCTGACTCTCCAAAACCAGCACCCACCTTGGTACTGTGGCACTAGGAGGAACGCACCATTGCTCTACCTCTCTCTGAAGGAGCTGTTTGCTCTCTTACTCCCTAACACACATTTCCAATACAACCATGATTCTATTATATAGATCTCATCCAAACAATAATTAGACATCTAATTACAATAATTAGATCCGTAGCTCCCAGTCTAAAATTAGCTCTCATCATGCAAACACTTGGTTCCTCAACTGACTACCCGTAATATACTCACAGTCGAACCACACAGGCGACCGATGTCGGTCCCTGTCCACCTAGGGGTCACCGACGCTGGCCAATATCTGACCGACGTCAGTTGCTTCCTGTCTCCTACCTGCCATCGTCAGTTGGCCTGACCGACGCTGGTGTCTGTGACACTCTGCAACACTTCTGCAACCTCCTCCATGTCTGCATCAGTGAAGCTTTTAGCTCCACAACCTAACAGCTTTAGATATCATGGTAGGGCCTAAAACCTTCTATACACAGTTACAAGTCATGTCAGGTCCTCTTTATTATAACCTTTTACTTGGACAACCTTGGATACATGTTATGGGGGGAGTTCCTTCCACTCTTCATCAGTGTGTTAAGTTACTCCATGAAGGATACCTATACACATGACCAACATATAACCAACCATTCAAATATTATAGAATTATATAGTCATCTTTGACTATTTCACCAAATGGGACACCTTATATCATAGTTCAATCACCAACTCATTGCATTTTTCTTGACCAGATACATACATATGAGGTATGAGAGACAAGCACATCTCACACTCTTCCATTTATAGTTATTTCCTTATCTCTAAATTTTTTACTTAGCTCTGAATACTCAACCAGTTATAGCAGCTTTAGTCATTCTAGCTACTCAAACTATCATAGTTCCTACACCTATTACAATTATGTAATCACCAACAATAGTTCTAGCAGTCCCAATTGATTCTATAGATATAACTCTTCTGGTAGTTATAGTCACTTTACCAATTACAGATACTCTCACAACACCATCATCTTTTACTACTATAGCTGATGAGATTCCCATATCACAGTTACTCCTTGTGGTAAATTCTGAGTTACCATATGTGCATGATGTTGATACAAATTTCTAGGCTACTTCAGATGATGATACAACACCCACACTCATATATGACTGTTTGTGTGAATTGAGTTTTACATCAGTTAGCCCAAGAGAGTACTGAGATGACTCTAGAACCCTCATCACACATCTTGCATCACTCTTAGCATCTTGTACTATACTTTCAAGATATACTCCACATTCATATCCACAAATAAATCACTTAGCAATATAGTTCACATGGTTACCTTTATAGATATAGAGCTAGTCATTAAGATTCAGGCAGGCAACACACAACATTAACCACAGATTATGCTACAGATGTTACTTGATCATGGATTAATCATACTACCTATAATACAATATAGATCTATTAGTAGGTTATCATGGTAGGATGGTCGCCCATTTTGTCTCTTTCACAGAATTATAGGCCATGACATAAAATCATGTACAACATTACAACATAAATTGGATAAACTAGAGGTTCAAGGTACTATTCTAATTATATCACCAACAACGTCAGCTCCACCACTTCCATTGAGGCCACCTACTACCAGATCTAAACACCCCAAAGGAAAATTGACAACTTCACCACCATAGTGACCCTCAGTTTACCTTTAACATGATGACACCACTACGAGTGATAGATCTCTGACTACACAAAGATCATAGATCTTACTGACCCCTGAGGAGATAACCACCATATATACATAGTCTGCCATATATAATGATACTTATGATGATGATCTTGAGGCATTTGTGATGGACATGATCCCTTCCTCCATCTCTGTTCCCAATGGGCTCCATCTTTGAACCCTTTACCCCCTCTAGCTTAGTCTTTTATGTCATTATGTACATATTTCATTACACACATTTTATTGTACATAGTTTCTTTCTACATACTTGTACATAATTTCTCAGCTTACTATACATAGTTTATTTTCACTTTATTATACATAGATTCCTTATGATTAGTTGTACATAGCTTATTTCAAAATACCAAAAACAATATAACATGTCAAAATACAAAAACATTCAAATAACTCAAAACACCAAAAAAATTTCAATTATATGCATTATCCATGATTTACATTTCTAATACCATGCTAGACTTACATTTTGTTATTTTATGCTATTGTTTGTCGATTTACCTACATTACGATGCTTCACTTGATCTTATTTGAGTGTGTGTAGTGACACCCAGATCCTTTATTTCTTCACTCTACACATTGAGGGGGCATCTTAATTTTACATTCGAGACATACATCAACATATCTACCCACCGAGGGCATTTTCTACATGACTACACCATCCAGGTTATGTCATTCCTACACCACACAATCTAGTTATCATGTTGATGTACATTACTTACTAGCTTATTCATATTATTCTATCAACACTCACTAGTATATAAAACTTGTGTAATTCTTAGCATCTACCTAGTCTTGTACTACATGTTTTGCATACTTTCACTTCTTGCTTTGATCAGTTAGATGCAATAATATTTCTAGTAGTTACATGCCTTCATTTATTTATTTGAGTAGCTAGATGTGATTGATTTCTCAATTCTTATTTTGTTAGTTATGTGTGCCTTAAGACATTTGCCAATGTCTTTTGCTTGTACTCTTGTATGTGCTTGTGGCCCTCATGCCAATCTTACTTGGTTACAATTATATGTGTATGTGGGCATTTGAACATGACTTATATGCTTGATTTCCTAGTTTGAGTGACATGTGCCCATGTCCCTTGTTTGTTTGGCCCATTGGCCTATTTTGTATGCTTCTTGATTCTTGCCTTGCATGCTTGTTTGCTTCTCAATTATTTGCAATGCCATGATCCACATCATGCATTATCTTGACTTCTTGGATGCCATGATGGACATCATGCTCCATCCCTCATTGACAACTAACTAGATTTCTAGTTTCAGTTCAATATACTACACATGATATTACATTATTACATCTATCCAGGCATACCCTTATTGATATAACAATCTCCAATAAAACTATGCTATATCTTGAGACATATTTTGGATTATCATTGATATATCATGTATTTCTTAGCATAACATAGTTTTAGGGTTCTTTATTTTGAGGGCAGTCACTACAAGGACTTCATTCCTACCCTTAGAAGAGGGGGCAATAAATAAGGGTTTTATCACAGAGATTAGAGCCCTCTACCTATAAAAATTAATTTTTAGAACACTCAATAACAATTAGAATTCAAAACATGAAAAATAGACTATAAAAATAGGGATAAACATAGAAAAATCATAAAAAATAGTAGAAGATACGAGTGCCCCATTTAGACTATAGTGCCCTATAACAAAGTGTCCCCTTTTTGGTGCTCCTGTCCAAATAGCCAAAAACCCAAAATTTTTAGAAACAGACAGGTCAATTATAATTTTATTAGCTAAAATCCAATTCAAATCGGGTAATTTTATTAAAATTTTACTTAGATTATCTAGATATAGGGGGCATCATGCATGATATGATGGCTCTCACTTCTAGTTTTAGATTGGGTAGTTGGTAGAACTTCTAGATTAGAATCTATGTTACAGACACCAATGATTAGGGTAATGTGCATGACAAATTTACCTTATTTTATTTCTAGTTCATTGTATTACCTAGGTATTCTTAGCAGTTGCATGCCTTATTCCATCTATAGGTGGTTGACATCATTTTGAAGTGGCTTTCATACAAGCCTAATCTCCACCTTTCAAAGTGGCCAAGATTGGCCTAAGTCTAAGTATACATTTGAATATCCATGCCACATTGTCAGATTATAGAGCATTCATGGGCTTCATGAGCCATCTCATACAACACACATTCATATTGGGATCAGTTCATATTTTACACTTAGTGGGAAATGATGGAGCTTAAGGACTAGTTAGCCTTTATATTCTTGAGCCACCTACTCAGAGGGATTGGATTTATAGTCCAAACATCGATTAACACACACATGATCACATAACTTCACTACATAGTGGGTGATAATGGATCCAAAGGGACAACCTTTGTATTCTTGAGCCACTCTTAAGAAATTGAGCATTCAGCTCTGTTCATGATATACTCTTAATACAACACATACCCAACATCACTCAACATCACAACAAGTTTTGTATTAATTCATGTACCCAGTGAGGTGTATTCATTCCTTTCTCTTCCTCTCTATTTTACCCAGCCTTTGTACGTTCTTATTTTAGACATAGTGTGTCTAGTAAGAATTGATCTATTCCTTATTTTCTCTTGAAAATTTATGCTTCACAATGTGATGTCTCTACACACACTCAACATCACACATCCTCATGGGCTTCATCCTTGCAGGTAAGTTTAGGTACACTTTCTATTTTTCTTTTATCCTAGTATTTCACTTTGATGCATCACTAGAATAAAGGAGGGAAAATGTAGTCATATAGAATGTCCAAATTGGTAGTTTGAGTGTGGATTGTGACACCCCATCCATAGGTCCTTTTTGCATGCTCTTGCAACCCTTATAGACACGTTTTTGTTCATTGATAGTCATCCAAAACATTTTGAACTATCATTCCACCTTAGCCAGATAGTATTCCCTATGCCAATCATGTTCCCCTAGGTCCTGAGCCTATAGGTAGGAGCACCCCATTTAGACTACAATGCCCCATAGAGAAGTGTCCCATTTTTGGTCACCTTGTCCATTTTCACTCTAATCCCCAATGGCCATTTTCATCTGGTCCTTATCCTTATTTAGGTCAGCCTAGTGTGAATACATTTGAGTCATGACCAATTATTCCCTATAAAAGCCCACTCAAAGCTCATTTACAAAGGAGTTGACTAAACTTACAAAGCAAGCAAGAATACAAATAAAACACTAAGGCAAACGTCCCTATTCTTTACACACAGTCACCCAACATAGCTGTAGACCTACTCAAATCCTCATACCAGTCCCCAACCACCTCAAACACTATCAATTTGGCATTTGTATCTTCATCACACTATTATACAAAGCACACTAGGTGGCAGAACTACATATGGTTTGACCCCTCTTCAGAGTATTGGTATGTAGGAAACATGCCCACATAAGGGGTGTGGATTTCACCCCCTTTCTCAAGTGACTCAAATGTTGTTTTATCAAGCATGATAGAGGGTTAAGGTTTGAAGACAAAATTATCTCCATAATGAGTTTTGTTGACAACTAATGCTTGATTTTTCACAGGCATGATCACAGAGGTACACTGTAACTACCTAAAAAGTTTTAGGTCTTTATGATTAGTTTGGAAAACAATGACAAAAATGGACAATAATGCTAGACATCAAAGCAACCACTTTTTGGTACTTCTATCATTTCACTCAACAAAATCCATATTCAGGTTTACGACACCTTCCCAGTCTTACACAACCATTTTCAACCTCTATATCAACCGTCTCAGTCTATTTTCTAGCTAAGTTATATTTTTTCTTATTTATTTCTATTTTTAGAAAGGTGAAAAAGACAAATAGTTGCACAAATCAAGATTGTATTTATTTCTATATTCTATACTGATTTATTAATCCAAGCCCTTAACTAAAATAAGAATAAAAATCCATTATTTCCAAATAAATTAAAATTAGGTTGAGACTCGATGGGTTCATCTTCAAGGTAAGTATTCCTAACTCTCACTCTTCTATTTTAATAAATAGGCTTGCATGAATAATAGCTAATGAATGTATTATCTCTCTTTGCTTAGGATTACCTCTACATTGACTCGAGTAGAGTTTTACTTTGCATGTTTATTGTTTATGTTTATCCCCTATATGTGCCACAAGATTTAGTGAACACTAGATTATATTTACTTTATTACATTATTATTTGACTTGACTAGGGTTATTATGTGGTATTATTTGATTAGAGGCTTTGGATCCCTCTCTAGCCATATTATATGATAATATATCCCTTAGGTAGGTTTATCAGATCCATATCGATCATGACCTAGATTATCTAAGTATCGCTAGCAGTATAATTAGTTGATTTATCTTCTCTGAGTTAGGATTGATTTTTAGATCAAGTTTACTTTCACTTACATACACTTCCTATGTACTTTTTGGCTAATGATTATTAATGCAACTTTTGTTTGTGAAGACAAGTTTCCTTCTTTGAGTTGTTTCTTTTGGATTTCACTACTCCATACATCTGATCTTCATGAATTTGATCTTATCGATTAGATCCTCAAGTGTGGCCCACTCTAAAATGGTATCAGAGCTTTGTCGATAACCAAATGTCATTATTCCTATTATGAGATCTAACATCCTTTCTTGTTTAGATGTTTTTCTTGAGTTTAGTTTTGAAGGGTTTGGTGGGATTTATAAAAAATCCATATTAATCTATACAACCATGGTCTCCAAACTAAAAATGGATAACACCATTGAATTTAGGTGTCAAAACCCCAAGATTGGCTGTAAACATGGCCTAGTTTCATGATAGTGGAATTTTCACCATTTTTGGAGGGTTTGAGAAGGTTTTTTGAAATATGTAAATTTCGTAGCGCCTAGGACTTGAATTGGAAGAAAAATTTTAGGTTTTTCTTTGGGTTTTGTAAGATATGAAGTGGGTCTTCCATATTTTTTTAGGAAAACATACATATTTTTCAAGATTTGAGGTTTTCCTTGCTAGTATTTTTGCCATTTTTAGCTGGTTAGTTAACCTCTATAAAATTTCTAAACTTAGAAACTTTTGTACTTCTACTGTGCCCATGCATCTTCCAAAATCGTGCCACTGCACCAATGCCACTACATCCTTTGCCTTCACATGAATGTGAAAATGTACCATGCACAACCATACATACTCCACATCTACACTCGCATGTCTTCCATGTATATGCCAATGTGATTATGCATGCACATCTTCTGACTTGTGAAAACATGAATGCACAAGCTACATTCCAAGTCTCTTACACCTTAGTATTAGTCTGATGCCATCAAATGTGTTTTTTACATCCAAAACATATTTCCTCATAAAGCATTGAAGGGAGTCACTCCTTTTGAAGTTTAGAGTGGTTAAAAACCTACAATTGAGCATTTTTGAGTGTTTTCATCTCTTACTATGGCCTGTATTCACAAGAAGAAATATAAGTCAATAAAACCTTAGATTCAACCTTACATATTTATTATATATTTTAAGGGTGTTAAGGGACATAGGATTCTTCATCCCACGACTCATGAGTTGTTCATTAAGAGGAGTGTTCATTTTTCATAAGTTATTTTAGACTCTACACTTGACATCTCTCACCCTTCCTTAGACACACTAGGATTTGATGATAAGTTTGATGATTCAGATCTACATGATCAACTTCCTGATGATCTTTATTCTTCTAATTATGATGATGAGATTAGTGATGATGATTCCCCTTATCCTCCCATAATATCTTCAAAGGATGAGCAATCTCCTCTTAACTCTCTAAGGACTAGTCCTGTTTGGGCTAGATAGACATTGCAAGGTGATGGCCAATGGGTTGGATATTCATTAAATAATAAACAAGTACATTCATAATTTTAGGATACCCTATATGCGTTCATTGCATCTACTTTTAATCCACAGTCATTTTGTGAGGCATCTGACACTCTTGAGTGGGATACTATTATGGAAAAAGAGTATATATACTTGTATAAAAACAATTTTTGGGATTTATTCCCACTTACTAAGGGAAAAAATCTTGTTTATGTATGTGTATCTACCAAAAAAAATTATAGTAGATGGGTGCATAGACAAGTTCAAAGCATGTTTGGTAGCAAAGGGTTTTTCTTAGGTACTTGGTGTTGACTATACCGAGATGTTCACCCTAGTTTTAAAAATGAACTCAATATGACTCACTATGTAACAGATCATTGGGATGTTCATCATATAGATGTGAAGAGTTCCTTTCTTCATAGTGATCTCAAAGAGGAAGTATACATGGAGTAACCATAAGGATTTGTATAAGATTCCTCCTTAGTTTGCAAAATTTTTAAATCTATATATGGCCTCAAACAAACTTTTCAATCTTGGTATGCTAAGATGAATTCCTTTATTCTTTTAGTTGGTTTCACCAGATGTCATTTTGATATGAATGTTTAAATTTTATGATAGGATGATTCATTTTTAATTATGGTTTTCTATGTGGATGACCTATTGATCACATGGATTTATTCATCCACAATCATAACAGCGAAACTAATTTGTCTAACAAGTTCTCAGTGATTGACTCAGGATTAGTACACTACTTTGAGATTGAAATGTCTTAGTCTAACTCTAGGATCACTATTTCACAATCCAAGTATGCGCTTAATTTTATTGCATGGTTTAACATTGATAATTATAAGCTATTTATGACTCATTTTGTATCTAGTGTGAAGCTTAAGACTAATTATCCATATCCTCTAGTTGATGCTACCTTATATCAATAACGTATTGGTAGTTCATCTACTTTACACACACTAGACATGACATTTCACATGTATTGGGCATGGTCTCAATATTTATGTAAGAACCACATGAGCTAAACTAGAAAGCAACTAAGTGGATTCTCCACTATGTTCAAGTTACTCATAGTTTTAAGATTCACTATGGAGTAGGTATCAACATCAACTTAATTGGTTAAATAGATTTATATTGGGTTGATGACATTAAAAACCACAAATATACTTCAAGCTATAATTTATCCCTCAATTTAGGTCTCATTAGCTGGTCAATTAAGAAACATAATGCTATTGATTTATCTTCTACAAAGGTAGAATACATAGGAGTTGTTAATGCTACCACTAATACTATCTAGCTTTAGGGGATTCTCACTAAGTTTGGTATCCAATTTTGATGACCAACAATCATATTCTGTGACAACCAAAGCACAATCCAAAGCTATAATAATTCAATCCTTCATCAATGGACCAAGCATATCGAGATTCAAATGCATTTCATTTGGGAGATCATATATGAGCAAGTCATTGATCTCCACTACATCCAAGCAAAAGATCAAATTGTTGATATATTCACCAAACCCTTCACTAAGAGCAAATATATTCATTTATGGGCACTTCTTGGGGTTCAGGTAGTTTTGTCTCCTTCTTACTCTGGGGGATCATCTCTATGTATTTGGGTACCTCATCAGTTCTTTATGTTAGGACCCAATTCTTATACCCACCTAAGCTACACTTAACGGGGGGTGTTAGTGTAGGTTTTTTTCCACTATGTGGAATTTCCTACATGGTCTATTCAACTTACTTAGGTTTAAGAAAGGTCATTGGGAAAAACAATTCCACATGCATGAAAATGTTAAGACATGTCTATTGTCCACATATATAATGAACATTCCTATGTAATTTTTGTTTAATTCTCTTTAATGAAACTGTTGTTTATGAGGACAATCTTCTTATTTTAATTTGTTTCTTTTAGATTTCATTACTCCATATAGGTATTCTTCATGCATTTGATCCTATCTAGTAGATCTTCAAGTGTGTCCCACACCAACACTAGTTTCAAGTTAAATTAGCATAAAGGTGTGGTTAGGTATGTGTGGATCAATGATATTACTTACATTTCCCTATCATACCACTTTGGCATAAATTTTAAGTTAATTAGGATGATGATGCAAAAATGTGCCCAAAATTGTTCACATTCTCCCTAGTGAAAAGTGGATATGGTGATTTTGTGTCACTTTTAAAATATAAGGATCCTAATCAAAAGTAAAATTAGCATAAAGGTGTGGTTATGTTTTTCAAGTGATAAATATTAAACCATTATTATTGATGGATATATTTAGGTACTTACTTGACACATCCCTAATGATGTAGTACATGCCAATTTATGAGATAGGGTAGATAACATTACAAGATTGGACACACAAATTTTTGATCTTATGGTGCATTCCACAACTACCTATATTTTTGTTATGGATGAGATTGGATGATTTGAGGAGAGAGGTTACAGAGTTAAGAGGTCAATAAATCAGTCATCATATTCCTCCACCAATATTGAACATAAACTTAGGTTAAACCATATTTTCTAAGTAAGTATAACTCCAGGGTGAGAATGCCAAGGTGGTAGGTTATCATGTTGATTTATGGGATAAATTAGGAATACTTGAGGATAATGAGAGACATAGTAGGTCTTAATCACAATCCTAATGAGATGTAAGTGGGCCTTCCTCTTATAGAACCCCTAGGATTAGAGATCGAGATGATGATATTGATATGTAGGGTTGATACCAACATGTTCCCATCATGAATTTATTGAAATGTACTTGATATTTTCATGATAAACATTTATAATATGATTATATATGATATTTATTACATTATATGTGTTTATGTGATAAATTTTAGATATGTGACTATTTCTCTTATGTTTTCATCATTTCTATATTTTATTATCATCTTAATTTTTGATATTAAAATAATATTTTAATGATAATATGTATAGATATGACACACGAATGATATATCCTTATATCACAAAATATGTCTCAATTTTAACTAACCAATGATCTCATCACCATCCAAAAAATCAATTGGGATGGAACTATCTAGCCAACCATTTGGATTTAATAATTATCACCATATATAACATTAAATTGATTTGTCTCATGAATAAGTGAATAATATGTATGTATATTTGGTGATAATATCTTAGCAACACATGCATTTGCATTACAATCTTGCATTAAACATGTTTGGGATGATTCATGTAGTGGTATTTAACTAATGCTAATAGTTGGATATTTTTTCTTTTCTTGCTCTTTATGTGTAGCACTCACTAAGTTTGTTTATTTCTTTGATTTATACTTTATTTTTGCTTCAGAACCCATACTTGTGTGCTTCAAGATGTAACTTTAATATTATAAGGATTTTTACTTTTAAAATTTCCATCTCCTTGATATGTATGCAAACCACCTTACAAATTTTAATGAAATGATCATATTAATATTATTCAATGTTTCTTCCATTTGTTTAAGCTATGTTTTTTCAAGTGTTGCATTATATTTTATAATACATGATTCACAAAAAAGAATTTCTCCATTATCTTAGCCCCAAAATAAATTAGTATGGTAGTATTTCTTATTGATTGCTCATTGTTGCTCATATTTTGTAATGTGCTCTCATCATGTCATAGTTATTTAATGAAACCAATTGATTATGCTCTGCATTGTCCCTTGTCATCAGTGACAATACCTTTTCTATGTTCAGCTTCTATAATATTTATAAATACCATTGTTTCTTTTTCAATAACATCCTGGGGTACATCAGACTTTGTATATTATTTAAAAATATTTTATTTTATATGTGTACCTTCTATAAAATCTCGAACAACCACTAGTTCATTTTTAGGGAATTTCTAGGATACATTAGCTTTCAAAGATTTAAAATTAGAATAAGATGGAGAAGCCAACCTTGTATAAGTATTGTTATATTTTTCAAATTTAATAACATCCTTATCACATTTTTTACAATTTTATTTTACAATGCATAACAACTTTTATCTCTACTCCCATTGATATGATGATAGTTATAAAATGATCTTGTCCTCAGTTCATTATGAATGATGTGTAAGATAAATTTGATTAAAAGGCAATGTGATAAACATCTTATCAAGGAATGTGCATAAAATAACCCTTGGTCTAACTATAAATATATCAAATCGAATGGGATGATTCGTAATTGAAGGAATAGGAATCAAGCGATTATTTTTACTAATTATCTTATTTATAACTTCCTTATTTGGGTGGGATTTACTTTAAATATTTTAGGTTTCTAACTTTTATGAACTATTATAATAAAAGACACAATTACGTGCATGTACAAGATCACATTCATAAGCATGAACATCATAGTAGATTTGCTCAAAAGAATAAAAATGATTATAAATTGCTCTTTCTTTAAGTGGAGGTAAAATACCTTTACCAAAGATGAATTACCTTTCCAAATTAATTGGTTGATATATTAAGCAATGAAATGTATTTTCTAATCTTAAAACGTAATATTCTATAGGCTAATCATGAACTTGTCAAAGGATTTGGAGTGGCTCCAATGTTAACCTAGAACCTCCTTGCTCTTATTAAAATGAGATAGGAAATCCTTTTCTATTTTTACAAATGAATCTACAGATCCACTATGTAGATTGTAGAACTAATCTAAGGCTTTACTTGTTAGAATTCAATGAAAATATTTTTATAATACTCTCCAATCACATGAATGTTCTCTAGAAGAGTAAAATAATTGTGCAAGGTGGGAATGAATATCTCCATGCCCATCAAATAAGCTAAATATAGGCATTTATAATCCTTTATGATAGGGATGATTAAATATCCTTCACATTAGAGGTAACTCTAATATGATGATATCATCAAAATTGGCATTATTTGAATTAAAATCTAAAGATAAAGTAAACACTTTATTTTGAAGCATACCTATTGCATGCATCATGGACACTATATAAATAATAAGCATGGTTAAGGTTTATAAAGGTTTATTCATATAGTTCATCTCACCATGTAGCCTAAACATTGGTATAAAATATTTATCACAGACATTCATATAATTTAATTTCTTATAAACATTATCATATTTTAGATCAATAGAGGAATCATTGCATGGTTTAGAAATGTCATCACATTTCATATCATGAGAAATATTAGCATCACATTTCATATATTTAAGATAATCATTGCATTTATTTATATCATTAAATTTCATGTCAATATAATTATCATCACATTTCATGTCACTAGAAGAATTATTACATCTAGAAACATCCTTGCAAAGTATAACATCATGAGAAGGAACATGTATATCATATATCATTTTTTTTTTAATATCATATTTCTTAATTAGAAGATTTGTAGTATCAAGAAGTGTGATATTTAATTCATTTTTACTTCCTTCTTGTTCTACTTCATGATTATTAGAAAGAACAAATGAAGGGGAAGGAGAACCAATCTTTGTAATTATAACATTAATTTGGTCTACTTTTACTTCACTACCATTGTACAAATATATATCACTATCATGCTATTCCTCCACATCTTCATGCATATAATCATAAACAACATAGTCATTACCTTTATTCACACAAGCATAATCATCATTCACACAAGCACTATCATTAGACATAGAAGTAGGAATATCTACATCCACATTTGCCCACTCATTGGTATAATCATAAGGTACAACATGGGTAGGAAAAAATGAATCCATAGGATGAACCATGGTAGGATTTGAAGGATTCACATGTATGGAAGATTTTATAATATTTAAGATGACTGTTGGGTATTGGATGTGCTTATACCATAGATTAATTCATGCAAAGATTGTTGAAACCAAACACATAGAGAGATGTTTTTAATCACACAATATATTCTCAATTACACAGTATATCAATTCATCTGACACAATAAATATATAGGAAATGTATTTCTTATAGATAGGAAGATTATAACATCTCTTGAATACCTCACCACCTAATTATAAACTAACCATAATATATTGTTTGTTATTAATAATATATAGAATCAACCCATTAACCAATAATAATTGTATTAACCATACAATAAATAGTAAATAGTATTTTACCAAATGTAAATACTAATTACCAACATTCCCCCCTTAGTGTTTACATGGGGAGAAAGTACATCATGTGAATTGAAAACATAATCGTATGCTAATGCATACTTTTAGTTCTGCATAGTACTGTCTAAATATTTCTATCTGGATCTTTCTGCCCATGATCACCTACATATGAGAATTTATCTCACTTTCAATTCTAGTGGAATGTATTCTCTAGTCAACCATCTTCCAATTAAGTATGACAATTAGAGGATCTTTTTAGTTAGAGGATTCTTGCAGTTAGCTGCCCTCCTATATAATTGTTTACATATTCAATGATATCTACATTCTCCTCTTCTCCAACTTAGAAGGGGAAGGCTACAATATTTTATTTGTTTCATGCACCATAAATAACTAAAAAATGAAAAGGGTCACCAAAACACAATGTGACCTCATCATTAGTGGCTAACGAGATGCATTGTTTAGCATCCTTCCTCCAATGCCTCAGACCTCCTTCAAAATAACTAGATTTTTAATTTTCTAGTGCCTTATATATTTGTGTGCAATAAGTCATAGATGTTTGAATTGTTAAGCTTTCTTAGGTTCATTATCTCCCTCATATCCTATTTCTAAATTTGTTCTAATTTATCTTCCTAACACTTTATATATTGGATGTCAGTTTCAACCGAGAATGCGTCCTTTACAATATAATAAGTGTAGAATTTGTATTTTAACCTTTTAAAGACCAAAGACATACTATTGACAATGACTCAATTTTTTTAAATCTTTTAATAACATAAAAAAATATTTTGACACTTTTAAGTTTTTAACAATTGATAAATTAAATTTTTTATTAACTCAACATTGCAACTGAAAAACAACATACAATATCTATAAGAATGACTTACTAACTTAATAAAGTTAGATAAAACAATACAATACTAGACTTACATAGAAGACAAATAAGTGACTATAATGAAATTTAGGGCTCTAGATAAAACTAAACTTATATTATAAAGACTTGCTAAAATCTATAATCCAAAGAATTAAATTATCATTAATAAAATATAGTAAATACCAAATTTCGCTATACCACAAATAACATGAACAACCTACATAAAAATATGGCATGGTTTGCACTTATTATTGAATAGATCTGAGCATGAGAAAATTTGTGATAACGTTGTAGACTTTATGGCATTTGGTGGATTTATTACAAAGATGGAATGATATTGTTCATGAACAGATATGCAGATCTCTTCCATGAGAAGGCTGAATGATTGCTCAAAAATATATAACCATGGATATGCATGACACAACATTAATGTGGCTATGTAATCTTAACTTTGGTGTCCACACTTTTGTGACACAACTCTTCAAAGATATCAAATGCACTTACAATAGTAATGAAACATGTTTCTACAATGGTGCATGAGATGATCTATCAGATACAATGAGAAAATGCACCAATCCACATTAAAATTCACATTACACATAAATTTGATATAGAGATAGATAGAAAACATGCCAGGGGTATATAGATACGAGTAAGATATACAAGTGCTGAGCCAAGGATTTGTTATGCTTTGTAGTAGTACACATATTTTGTACAATAAAGATTGCATTCATAAATTTTTCACAAAAATTCATATAGGTTAATCACTTAGTTGTATATAACTTTCCAATTCCCATTACTCAGGGTAAGACTAGAATAATAATTGCCCCTCCTAATGATTTATTTTTCTATCAAGAACCCTCTGCTATGATACCACTGTTAGGTATTGAATGTGCATATATCGGAGATTAACTCATGCAATGATTGTTGAAACCAAACACATAGAAAGAGATATATTTAATCACACAATATATTTTCAATTATAGAGTATATCAATTCATCTAACATAATACACACATATATATGAAATGTATTTCCTATAGATAAAGAGATTTTAATAACTCCAGAATATCTCACCACCTAACTATAAACCAACCATAATATATTGTTCCCTATTAATAATATATATGATCAATCCACCAACCAATAATAACTTTATTAACTATAATGTAAACAATAAATAGTAATTAATATTTTATCCAATGCAAATACTCATATCCCAATAATAACAAGGAGCATAATCACAAGACCTACGCCTAAGATAAGAATAATGAACAAACATATAAATCTAACATTTGAAAGATTGGATATCAATAATTGAAACACTAATAAAAATATACACCTATGAAAGGAAAATCAAAAATAAAAATTGAAACCATAATACAAGATAAATATAAAACCATAAGAATGAAATAAGAATCCCTTAGGTATAAATACCTAGGGTTTTCCATGCTCAAGACACATATGTGGTTCACCAAAATGTTTTATTTATTTTGTGGTTAATGTAATTTAAATAAAATATAATTATTGAAATTTAGACCTATAAAATAAGGCATTTATCATATAAGTATGAATGTAAAAAAGAGATTGACATTTCACTTACTATTTTTAAAATTCACAATATAAGGAAGAATAGATGAAATTAAATTTTTTCTATTTTAGATTGCTCATTGAAATTTGTATTGGCTCTATAATGGCTTAGATCATAAAATAAGATTTTAAAACATGTGTGGAAATGCCAATAAATCTTAGATCCATGTGTCAATTGGTACTATCCATAATTTTCTAGTATTGATTAGATTGATTGTGTTAGTTTGTGCTAGTTCATATCATTGTGCCTATGTCTTTAGATATCTCTTGTTAAAAAAAACACCTTTGGTCTTGCACATGAATCTCTATTTTCCTTATGCTTCAAAACCTAATTATAATTCTAACATAAATATGACCTAAAAACGAGTTATAGATTTGGGTTGGATTGACCTCAGCCACTCCCCATTAAATAGTTGAGTGTTGCCTATGTTCCAATACTCTAAAGAAGGCTCAAACTACACTTAGTTCTCACACTAATGTGTGTGTGCACCAAATCATGTGAATGCAAGTCTAAATGTGATTTTGCCTAGGTACTCATTTGGTAGAAGCATGAAATTGAAGTGTGAAATTAGATTTATTCCTTTAGAAAAATTCATATATATGCTAAAGTATAATATCAATCAACTATATGTCTATTTTATCTTTTTATGTCTTTATATTTAAATAAATTAGTCCTTAAAATGATCATAAGGTATTTTTATACAAAATTATCTCAAATTTGAATTAGGAAACTATTTATGCACATAATCTGATAAAAAAGACCCATAAAGATAAAATAAATTGATGCAAAGGGTGTTATACTTAGAAAATACCTAAAAGCTACACTAGGACACTACTAGAAACATCGGACCTTGCTTGTAACTGACATAAGCCCATGTTTACTAAAACTATAATAAACTTAAAAAAAATCATAGATGGAAGAAACAAGACCATAGATCCCTTTGATAGACTCAAGAAACATCAAGAAAGTTTAGATAGAAGAACACATAATCAAACTAAGTGGACAAGAAGGTGTACTAAGATGAAATCACCAATAAGTATCCCATTCATAAGTGAGAGTCCATATATTTAAATTATCATGAAAAACATTGTTTAAAAAAGCATCATATAAAATTTTGGTATCTATAATGGTCTACAGTAAAAAGTGGTCTTAGGCCTAAAACATGTATAAAACATGTAGAAGATTGTAAGCCAAAAGGCTTTTCCAATCCATAATAAGTTCACAATATTTCAAGGAGGGTAATAAGTGATTGTTTTTATCAAAATAAATTAAACAAGAATGTGTGCATAGAATTCCTACCTTAAGTAATTCATTTTACAAGTAAAAACCCTTCCTCTAAAGCTTCACTTCCAACTAGCATTCATCTCCCAAGGTTTCATTCTATTTCCTCCAATCTTGATCTCTAACTTCATTTTAAAAATATAAAAATTGTGGATAAATATGGCTTCCCATTTACTTATATGGAAAGCCTCAATCCTTGGCCAATGGGAAGGTGAAACTTGTGATTTAATCATGGTTAGGGTTCCCAATGGAGGGATTCCTTAGATAACATAGCCTAAGTGGACACCCTCTTGCTCCCTCTCAATACATAAATAAAGACACTAATTTATATTATATTAATAACTAACATAGATTAATAAGTATATGTAAAGGTGTGAGATAAAATATATGCCTACTTCAATATACAACATGCAAGCTTTGAATTACAACAGTGGGGTGTCTCAAACCTACAAACAACACTCCAAGGTAATATGCCTTCTCTCCTTCTCTCTTAAGCTCCATTTCTGTCTTTAATTTTGTAGAATCTCCTCCTTTGAACAAGATTTTCTATATTCTCAAATGAATTCCATCATGTCATTTTTATAAGCTTTTAGAGTAGTAGTTAGATCCATACAAACTGCTCCTTGATTGACATGTATTTATATGCTCTTATTTAATCTGTGTATGCATGAGTTGACAACATCTTTAATGTTTTCCTATGTTTTTTCATGCCATAATTTTACCTCTTTTTTACATCTACTCCAATTTACATCTAGGTACCTACGAAGATCATACTGCCTAAATTTCATCTACATCTTAGGACATATCTACCTGTATTTATCTCAAAAACTCCCACCTTATGTGTTTAATTTTACTTAATGTTATCAGGCTAGGGTCCATATAGGCCTACCATAGATATACATGGATTCTCAATCAAACTCGAGTAATTTTTCTCTGTGCCAAAATTCTTGTACACAAATTATTTATGAAACATTTCTCTAAAAGATTTATTTTATGCCTATTTTTCTTCTTAAACATGCCAAAATGCCTTTAATTGTGCTACACCAATACTTAAAGTATTTTCATAACTATGCACTTTGTGTACTTGATGCAAATAAAAAATCACTCTCGTACAACCCTACAATTCAACACCTACGCATTGAGTTTTGATTTCATGCATATGTGTTAGCTTCTTCCTCCAAATTATTTGTGCATTTTTGGCTTGTGCCTTTATGTTGCATCCTTCAAAAAACTATACTTAGTTATCCTTGGTGATGAAATATTTCTCTATTCCTGGGATACTCTTACATTAGACACCCTTGGTAATTGAATATGTGAACTCCAATTCACAAGCTGAAATATTCAAGAGTATGGCCATAGAGACCGATTTCTGTGAGGTCCAATCATGTGTAATGTTCCACTTTAATAGATATGTATTAAATTATTTCTTTTGTGTTTTCTTCACCACCTTAGATTCCAATACGACCTCTATTTCCTCCTCTTTCTCTAGTATTTTTACCTTCCAATCAGAAAATTACATTTATATTTCCTTCTCTTTATCATATTTCTACCCTTCATGGTTTTCAAATAGATAAAACACATTGAATATGGGTGATATGCCCATGTCCTCCATCAACTCTATCTCATAATAATGCACTAGTAATTTGACTGATACTTTGTACAATCTTATTTTATTCATCTTCAATTTATTATATGTACCTTTCATAAATTTTTATCAAAACAAATGCGCCAACATTAGATCTCTTACCTCAAATTAATTTGTTTCATCCCTATTATTTGTGTACTCATTATACTTTAATTTACTCTATTCTAATATTTTTCTCACCTCGTAGTTTAAATCACATATATATTCTGCAAATCCCTTTGCTTCTACACTTCTCTCTTGTGCCTTGATTACATCAAACAATCTTGAGACTCCTATTGGGTTGCTTCCATACATCAACTAAAAAAGTGTTTTATATATGCTCCTATTCACCAAATTTTTATACATAAAATCTACTTGTGACAACACCATATCCCATTGCTTGGGATTGTCTCCTACTAGATCGTAACAAATTCCTAAGGCTTCTATTCACCACCTTTGTTTTCCTTTTAGTTTTTAGGTGTTATATTGAGCTAAAACTTAGATTTGTTCCTAGATTATTCCACAACTTGCACTAAAATTTTCCCCCAAACTTTGTGTCTCTAATTAACTAACACTATATTTCATGGAAAACCATGTAGTCTTGTAACTTATCTGAATAACAAGTTGGCGATGTTCATTGCATTGCTCATATTCTTGCATGTGATAAAATGTGCCATTTTGAAGAACTTGACCACCATAACAAAGATGAATAATTTCCTCTTTACATCCTTATATATCCTATTAAAAACATCCATGTTGATATCATCCCAAAGCTTGTCCAGTAAAGGTAGTGGTTAGTATAACCTAACATTCTCACTTATCCCCTTTGCAGACTAGAAAAATATACACCTTTGCATATATTTATGCACATCTTCACCCATTTTTATCTAATAATATCATTCATCCAATTGTGCCAATGTCTTATCATGGCCAAAATGTCTTGATAGGCCTCCACTATGTTTCTCCTTGATCAAGATTTCATGCATTGACCCTATGGGTATACACAATTGCTCTCCTTTAAATAATATTCCTTATGGTATGTGGTAATCCAACCATAGTGTTCTACCTATGCTTGTGGGATCTATGATTTCTCTCCAAGCATCATGAAAATATTCATCCTTAGCTTATATTTCCTTCATGAAATCAAACCCCATGACCTCCACTTTAATCTCATTCAACACTAGTGTTCTTCTACTTAGTGCATTTACAAACTTATTCAATTTTGCACGCATATACTTAAGCATAGATGTGTAGCTCTACAATAATTTTACTCACTTCATGTGTTGTTAGATAAATATCCTTATGCTATTGATAAAATTTATCACTTGATTTTATGTGTTTTACACAAACTCTTTAGCAAAAAAATAGTGCCTCCACTTCTTCAGTGCTTGCATAATAGCATTCAACTCCTAGGCAAAGACCAAATATTTCCTCTTTGAATCATTCAACAATTCAATAAATTATGTCATAGGTCTTCCCTCTTGGATCAACACTTCCCATATCACTATGCCACTCACATTGTAATTGATTGGAAATGCCTTATTGAATTATTATGATGCAAACACTAGATGCTCCATCACTTTCTTTTTGAGCTCTTGGAAGTTACAATCAACTTTTGTTTTCTACAAAAATGTTTAGTGATCTCATCTTAACACGTTTGTGATCATTGCACATATTCCACTAAAGTTATTGATTAAATTCCTATAAAAAAACTTGAATCCATGAAAAATTCATGCCTCAAATGCGTTCCTCGATAATGATCATTTCACTATCACGTGCACCTTATTTGGGTTAATATTTAGACCTTATTTTGATATCATAAAACCTAATTATATTAACTTAATATTTATAAAGCTACACTTCCTTACATTATTATCATCTCCTCCTTGCACAACATTTGCAACACATTTAATAAATGCATTAGGTGTTCCTCTTTTGTATTATTGAACATCGAAATAAGATGACATACTTCCCGTAAGTGGATTCAACACTTCATTCATTAACCTAATGAGTGTTCTTGGAATGTTTTTAAAACCTAAAAACATCATCAATCACTCATATAGTCCTTAATATTTAATGTTGTGTTCCATTCATTGCCTTCCCTAATTCTAATCTAATTATATCCATTATTGAGACCAATTTTATAGAAACACCCTGCCCCACTCAAGCAATCCATAAAGTTATTTATGCTTGGAAATGTAAATGTATACTTTATAATGATATTTTTGATGTATTTTGAGTTTATACACATGTCATTCTCCTCCTTTCTTTGGAACCAATATTATATGTATTGTATATGGGCTCAAAGTTTCCCTTACTAACCCCTATCCAAAAAATCATGCACTTTCCTCTACACCTATTCACTCTCCTAAGGTGTCATCTAGTGCATAGCCTTGTTTATAAAACATTATCCTATGGTTGATACTTCTCACTGGAAGTAATCATTCTGGTGGATTACTTGAAACAATGTCTATAAATTCTTCTACTAGCACCTTCACTTTATGTGGCAATTATTCTTCCTTTTTTTATTGAAATGTGTGTTATTCTCTTGCACCAGTTTTGGTATGAACATAAAACATGTCTTATCCCTTATAATCTCTATTAGGAATTCTCAGACTAACACCATAAAAACTCACACATAAATACTCTTGTGCTCCCCTTATTCTTTTTCCTTCAATGGACTCAATGTGAAATTTATACTATATTTATCCAAGCAATAGTTATTCTCTATTTTTTCATGCACATAATTTATGTCATACTAACATGGCCTTCCCAAAATCACATGACACACATCCATTAGCATCACATTGCACCATATCTCATTTTGGTATGTGCCTTTGTGGAAATTCAGAATGAATTATTCATTCACTAACACCTTATGACCCTTTTGTAGCTATGACATTTTGTATGGGCTTGGGTGCACCACCTTATTCAAACCCAAATTTTCTACCATTTTACATGAGAATATATTGTTTGTGCTTCCATTGTTCATGATCACATTGTAGCATTTTCTTCCTGACTTGCACATTATGCAAAAAACTATATGTCTCATTTTATACCTTTGGAAGCTTCACCAACCCGCTCTTCATCATTAGGTATTTTGTGCATTCCATTTCTTTATAGTGTCCTATTAAACTAATAGAATATAAATATTCATGTACGATGTGCACACTTAACCTTTGGATACCTTCTCCTTACACCTATGAGCATTCATAAGTTCTAAGTTTAGGTTGTCCACATCTGAAGCATGTCCCTAAGAATCCTCTTCCCCTCCCTCATTCAATATTCCTCTCCCTCTAGATGTGTAAGATGTACTCACTCATGCATTTTATTACTTGAGTTTATGATTCCTTATTGTTCTTCCACATGGGCTTGACTTCACATAAAACCAATTTTTCCTTGTCTCTACAAGTTCCTTCTTATTATTCATTTTTATCCTTGTGCAAACTTTCATCTTAATCACATTTTGTTATGTTATTTGCATGAAAACTTCTTCTCTACCTTCCCTATAAATTTTTAATCTTCTTCCACAATTTGTATGCTATGTACCTAAGGATATAATATATTGATGTATATGGGTTGATGGAGATGCTGGCATGTGGCACACATCCCCTTAGTTAGTTATATGGGTACAATATATTAGGATAATAGAGTAACTTGTGGAAGCAGTACATTAGGTAATGGTCGGCCTACACTAGGATTAGGAGGTTACCCATCCATGGGTTAGATAGATGTCTATATATAGGAGATGATTTTCATGGTAAAGATAACAAGTAAGCATTGAGTCTTCTATTGTAAGAGGATATTGGAGGTTGTCCCCTCAAAGAGACATTGTGGAGTTATTCCTTCTTAAAGGAGTATTATATGGTGTTTCCCTACCTTAAGGGTATTTATGCATATATTGTATATCAAGATTATATCAAGTGGTATCAGAGCTTTGATTTGGGCAATTTGTGGAGTGAAACCCTAGTGTTTTTTTGAATCATCAATAACTTTTGATTGGTTGCAAATTTTTCCACAAATTTTTTACTGGATATGGATAATATTTCAAATAAGTCACAGTAAAAAAATAGAGATTTTTTTATTCATTTTGAGGGAGTTATTGATATTTTAGGTTTTATAATAATTTTGCTATATATTCCAAAATATAGGGAATTTTTATTGTAAATTTTTACTAGAGATGTAAGAAGATATAAGAGAAGCATAGTCAACATTTCAGAATTTTTTGAGTTGTTTGAAGTGATTTTTTGCAATTTTATGGATCAGTTTTGACATTTAGGGTTTCATGAACCTTAATTTTTTTGTGGATCATGGAGTTGCAAACATTTTCAGGGGAAGATGATATTGATGCTAGAGAATGGTGGATCCTTTTGGAGAATCATTTTAAAAAAACTTTTGGGCAAAGATGATTACTTCCTTTTTTGTCTGGGCCTGCACTACATTGGTTTGATCAATTGAGCTGTACAGAAAGGTTTTCTTCATGGAAAGAAATGGAACAAATATTTTTAGATCGTTGGGCTATAAAACAATAAGTAGAAAAAGAAGAAGTAGTAGAAGAAGAAGAAATAGAAAAAGAAGAAGAAGAAATAGAAGAATCAGCAGAAGAACAAGAAGAAAAAGAAGTAGAAGAAGCAATAGAAGAAGAAGAAGAAGAAGAAGAAGAAGAAGAAGAAGAGGAAGAAGAAGAAGAAGAAGAGGAAGAAGAAGAAGAAGAAGAAGAAGAAGAAGAAGAATTGGATGATAAAGTTTCAAATTATTTGGCTCCAAAGAAATCTGAGTCAATTTTTCAATTTCATGGATGCATTCAAAAGAAAAGGGTTATTATGTCCATAAACCCTACCAGTAAGTATAATTTCATCAACATGAATGTGTCCAAGCATCTACATGTTCAAGCAAATAATATCAAAGAGGTTCAAGTAGATGGTAAGAATATTTCAATGTTTAAAGATTTGAAGCTCATTATGGAAAAATATGTTTTGCATTCAGATTTTTATGCTTTGGATATGGATGATATGGATATAGTTCTTGGATATCCATGGTTAGAGACTTTGGGAATAATGAATATTAATGTTTAGAAAAAGTTCATGAAGTTTTGGTATTAAAAAAATAAGATCACTTTATAAGATATCATAGTGAAAAAGGCACCAATAACAATCTAGGTAGATCATGAGGATGAGATGAATACAGGTGATAAAGAACATGATGAAGATTTAGATGATATAGATAAAGACACACTACAAATGAACACTTCATCTACTCAAGAGACAAAGAAGGAAAAGGTAGAAGAGGTATCAGTAAAGGTGGATAATGTCAAAGTATTAGAAAAGGTTGAGGTATATAGAAACCCACATCATCATGAGAGGAAACAATCATGGAACCAGGTGAGGAAGTGTCATAACAACAATCATTTTGTCTATACAGGAAATTAAATTTCCAATAATTTTGGATATGCATGGAATCCAAATAAAAAATACTATGGCACATGGAATGAATGGGGAAATCACTATGACTATGCATGGAAGAATACCTACTATGGTCATGGTTAGAATCAGAGTAGCGCAACTAAATATGGTACATGGAATAAAAAGAGGAATAATTATGCTTGGACACCAAAGCAGTATAATTATGATCATGAATGAAATCATAGGAGCAAAATGGATTTTAGACACAAGCTTGGAGAGATATCACCTGCCAAGATCACATATGGATGGTTAGATGATCGATATTGGAGACAAGTGTGCAATGATTTGAAGCACACTCATTATTTGGTTTCTTCCTATGTTTCGAGGATGAAACATGTCAAAGAGAGAAGTAATGCTATATACCTAGGGATATGATATATTGATGTATATGGGTTGATGGAGATGCCGACATGTGGCACACATCCCCTTAGTTAGTTATATGGGTACAATATATTAGGATAATAGAGTAACTTGTGGAAGTAGTACATTAGGTAATGGTCGGCCTACACTAGGATTAGGAGGTTACCCATCCATGGGTTAGATAGATGTCTATATATAAGAGATGATTATCATGGTAAATATATCAATTAAGCATTGAGTCTTCTATTGTAAGAGGATATTGGAGGTTGTCCCCTCGAAGAGGCATTGTGGAGTTATTCCTTCCTAAAGGAGTATTATATGGTGTTTCCCTACCTTAAGGGTATTTATACATATATTGAATATCAAGATCATATCATTTTATCTATAACCACCTAAAAGTGGTAATTAGATGCTAAGAGTGTTGCTTGAGACAACCTATTCATAGCTTAGCCCTAGACCTATCCTAGATCCTTTAGCATACTTTTCAAGACATTTTGTAGACCACAAACATCTTCTATCAGCTCAAACATAGTCCTAGAACAACTTTTCTAGATCCCAACCCAGTGTACCTAGTAGTCTACTAGCTAAACACTAGCACCACATTAAGGACACTAGAGCCACATGGCATTAGTATCCCCAACTTGGCACTAGTGTCCCTTGCTCTAACTCTCCCAAATAAATATATTTTCAAACATGTGACCCTCCTAGGGTTAGCCTAAGTACATTTTATTATCTACATAAGCTACAAATCTCTATAAATATAAAACTTTTTGGCCTCTTTAGAGAGATAGAAAATAGATGCAAAATCCTATCTAATAAGAAACAAGTTGAGAAAAATTAAGGTATTTGATCCTTATTTTCCCCCTCTTCTACATATTACCATCTACAACTACCCTAAGTCCATATTTCAAAGATTTTCAATCTCAAGCATACTCAAAGCATTCAAGACCACTCCCATTCTATCATTCCCTTGAATTTTCACCAAATATTATGTAGTAGAACTACATCAGGCTTGATCCCTCCTTAGAGTATTAATATGTAGGCAACTCTCTTCATAATGGGGTGTTGAGGATGTCTAGCCTATATTACTAATGAACACACATTACTCATTCCATACTTGCAAGGAGGATTAGGGTTTACACACTAAACCAAATATTCCAAGCACAACACATATTTCTAAATTTCATGTGCATGGGAATAAAACCTAGGAACACAATTGTAGATTTTCCCAAAAAATAGGAATAGTCCTACAGAGGGGATGCTAATTCCATTTTAAGGATACTAGAGTAGTATGGCACTACTGTCCTGGTGGGGTGCTATTATCTAGTGAATAATTAGACCCAAGGACCCTATTGACAACACTCATACCTGTCCATAACCCAATTTTTAGAACCTAGATCTTTTGCAACAATCATTGTTGAGATAAGTCTATATTTGCTTATATTTATTACTATTTTTAGAAAGGAAAAATAAGTCAAAATATATAACAAATTAATGATTAATTATTGCATATTATTTAACTGATTTAGACATCTCAACCCTTTAATCTAACTAAGGATTTGTATCCTTTTTCTATATATACTTAGATTTTAACTCTAAAATGTCAGATTTTCTACAATATTTAATTTTTGTAATGTTTCTTAGATTAATATTCTTAAAAAGGTTCAAAATATATAATACTTATTTTCCTACCTTCCAAACTACCATGGCATAATTTAAAAACAAATTTGATGAAATCGATAAGCAAAAATTACAAGATTTTATCTCCAAACATACATATATACAAGATGATTTCATCAATATTCTTATAGAATAACTCCAAAAAACAAACAATGGTCAATCTTCAACTCCCCTAGTTAATAATGTTGTTACACCTCTAATGGGGCTAACTCAACCAACTAAACTAGCATAACCTAAGCTTATAATTCAATAAACATTAGTGATAGCTACACCACTTGTGGCTAGTTCCTCCACTCTAGATGTACAATCCTTTATGCATGAGATTCATAGTCTATAGTCTAAGGTGTTACATCTTGATAAGGGAGCCACTAGGCCATCACATGAATTGGTTTCTAACATTATCTTACATACACCTTTGGAACATCACATAGAAATGATTCCCTTACCATTCAGTTTTATGGAACCTAGGCTTACACTGTATGATAGCAACGGTGACCTAGAGCATCATCTTATAGTTTTTCACACAACATGCTTGGACTATGTGTCTGATGATTGGCTTATTGCAAAGTTATTTCTATGTAGTCTCAAGGATTATTCCCTATAATGGTTTTATGATTTACTAAATTAATTTATCATTGCATTTAATCCTTTAGCTGACATGTTTCTAACACACTTCACTATCAACATCAGTGATAAGATATCATATGCATAAGTGTCATAGTTAAAGTAAAAGTTGAATGAGCTTTTCATAGATTATGTCTTATGATAAAAGAAAATATTAGCCAAATTGACTAGCCCCATGGTAGATAGAGAGCTTTAGGACATATTTGAACAAAGTCTCTTACCAACATTGCATGAAGCTATCTTGTTCAAGAAGTTTCCTACATTTATCGATTTGTGCCACACAATCAAGGAAAGAGAGGTCAAGCTTTTATCAATAGGTAAACTCAAGTACACAAATGGATCAAAATCAACTATTAATATTTCAAAAAAACATCCATACAAGTTAAGGGCCATAGAGAAAAAAGGTGATTAAAAATCCATAATCAATGCAACTTCTGACCCATCTCCTAGATTGGTTTTATCTGCTCCCCAGTGTAGAGTCTTCACTAATCTTCCAGAGTCACTAGCACGAGTTATACAACAACTCTTGGAATGCAATGTCATATCTGTCCATCTCATTAAATAGGTTTATACGATATGACCTCTTCTAAAGAACTATGATTCAAATTAATTCTATGAGTATCATAGGGTACTAAGCCACATGATAAATAGATGCATTAGCCTAAAACATAAGATACACGATCTAATTGAGGCTAATATTATTAATGTGGGCACACCATCATAGGTATCAAAATAATAACAAATAGAGGCTAAGGCACTAAATATTTTTTTAGATACATTCCCAAAGAATACAATGAATGACACATGGGGCACATCAGGTGTTCACTATACATAACAGGCACATCCACCACTAGATTCATATCGCACAATTACAAAGGAAACACATCTATTGCATAACATTATTGACATGTATCATACTATAGTGTCACCTTTATCACTTATCACATTTTTAGAGTAGGATATTGTGTATGATGGCATAAATTTACATACACTCTTCATATGAGCATATGTATACCACCATCCTATTCAGAGTATTATGGTTGACAACGGGTCAAGCATAAACATGTGCATGATGACACTCTTACAAAATTTGAGTTACATAGAGTGGGATATATTCCCCAAAGATAAAATTATTAGTGGTTTTAGTGACCACATTCAGAGATTCATCAAGGAGATTGTGCTTCCATTACAGGTTGGACCGGCACACATAGCCACTCAGTTCTTAGTAGTCCTTAGTGTAGGTGTATTTGATATAATATTGGTCAAGCCATGGTGTACACTAATTCTTGAAGTATATACATACTAATTAGGTGGTTAAGTTTTAGGGTGTCCCATATGAGTATCCTCTACCCATACCACAAGTAATTCTAGCACAATTACCAGTAATAGTTCCAACACACACACTAGTTATAGTTCTAACACTATTACAAAATATTACATAGATATCAATTACAACTGAGAGTAGATATCCTATGCATAAATCATAGTGTTCAATAGAGTCATCAGGTAGGCCAAGTTTACTCCTAGGATATCGACATGTACACATACTCTCCCATAAAGACCATTATTAGAGAGATCCATGTGTCAGAGATATGTCACAGATTCTTGGGGACCTTCCTCTACTTAGTTTATGCTAAGATCAATTTTATCGTGTTTAGGGGTTCTCAACATAGGGTACCTAAGTCACATACAACTTCTTATACTAGAGAGTTTCCTAAGATCCATACACTTCATAGGGCATCACAATCAATGCCATAACTTCAACTACATAGGCAGATTTAGACACAAATTATACAACATAATAGATTATGGGATTGTAGTTTCCCTTTCACACTACACACATGATCATAATTCCCCTATTTGACACATGCCATGGTGATAGTGAGTCTCATGTGAGACTCATTGGTTAGTATGGTTCCTACTCTTGTACATACTTCCTTCTATATCTTGCTCCTTATACATAGTTTATTTTCATTTGCTTGTACATAGCTTATATCGACAAAATACAAAAATAATATAACATGACAAAAAATAAAAACATTCAAATATTACTCAAAAACCACAAAATTTATAGATTATATGCATTGTTATTTTTACATTTCTACTACTTTCCACATATTACAGATTGCTAGTTATCTTAGTATATTGGTTTTATCGTACATAGATGCTTCACTTATTCTTATTGAGTGCATGTTGATTACATACATGACTTTGGTCCACTACACTGATCTAAACTTGCTATCATCTACCCATTGGGGCCATATACATCGATCCAAGTTTATTCATCTGATATATCTATCCACTCAGGGGCATCTTATATATAGTTTTTATGACCTGGTTTTATCTTTACATTATATACATTCCAATTTACGAATTGATATATCTTGATATTGATCATTGACACTTATTGTTTAGATTTTTTATTGACTATCACTATTCAGACTCAACATATGTAGATCTTAGAATTTACACAAATTTGTATTACATAGTCATACAGTATTACATAGTCATACATGCTTTCACTTCTAGCTTTCTTAGCTTAGAATTGATTGTGTTTCCTATGATTCTTCCATTTCAAGGGAATTTGAATATGCTATTGTTCTTTATCTCTACGCCACTTCTATGTATGTATGCCTTGGATATGTGCCCATGCCCCTAATGTGTGTTTTCCTACTTGTATATGCAAATATTTGAACATGTCCTTCTATGTGGCTCTAAGCCAAATAGCTTGTGTCTTGTGTATGTGGACATATTAATGTGTCCTTGTATGTCTTCTATTCTTAGAATTAGTGACATGTGTGGATGTCCCTTGTATTACAGCCCCTTGGTCTAATTTTGCATGCTTCATGTGTTTTGTATTTATGCTTCCTTGTATGCATCTTCACCATGACACTTGTCTTTTCTTGTTACACACACCAATTTTTGATGCCATGAGGGATATGATGCATATACCCTTCCTACTTGGGTACCATGATGGACATAATTTCCATACCCCTAGGTAACTATTCAAATTCACTATTATACATATTGATTACATCTATCTTGACACTCTTGTGTAATGCTAAATTATAACATACATCTTACACTACATACTTATGCTAAAATACTTTTACATTATGATGTTATGTTTGCACATTATATTATAATATCATGTAGTTATCATATATGCTTTGGATAACACATTTTTTAGAGCTATTTTATTTTGAAGACAGTTCTTACACATGTTCCATAACTACCCTCAAAAGAGGGGGAATTCATAGGGTATTAACATAGAGATCAGGTTCCTACATTGCTATTCATAGATCATTTTCAGCACACATGCTTAGTTTTAGAAATCAAACATAGGTCAGACAAAGGGAAAAAGAGGGACTAAAAATTAGTTAAGATTACCCAAATTTCAGATTAGATAGACATTAGCATCTAGATTGGGACACTATCACCATAGGGCATTACTATCTACTATATGGCACTACTATTTAGGAGCCCTAACTTCAAGGCAATCTAGATTAACCAAAATAATACACTAGGTACAATATAAATTTTCATAGGTACAATCATATGTTTGATAGTTATTTTTAGAATTTTCTTAGATACACTCATTTCAACTTAGATTCATATCAATTTCTTAGATTTGGGGGCATCATGCAAAGCATGATCACTCCCACATTCAATTTAGATACATAGATACAAATATTACATACCCAATCTATAATCAATATACTTAGATATAAGATTAGGGGCATGTACATGACACATAGTTTCTATATGCTCAGTTACACAGGTTGATTAGATGGAATGGAAACTCCATGTCATTATCTACACTGTATACACTTTCTATCATATTCTAGGTTATCACCAATTTCATGCCTTACTCCATCTATAGTGGTTGGCATTCCCAAGTGGCCCAAAGCCACCTAATGTACTTGAGTGGCCATAGAGCTAACATACACAATTAAATATTTTCATCACTTTACACAGTTCATTTTTATATGCATCTACTTCACACGGGTGGGAAATGATGGAGTCATAGCCTACTTGAGTTCTTGAGCCACCCACATGAGAGGTTTAGACACACTTACAGTCTTATCCAAGCTAACAGGTCATGATCCACTGAGTAGGGGTGGGAAATGATGGAGTCAAAACTAGATTAAGTTCTTGAGCCACCCACATATGAGGATTGAGCAAGCTATCAATTTAGTCTAAGCTATTCAATGATTTGATCACTATGTAGAATCACACACAGGTTGTTGTAGACACTCAAAAAATACACAACAATAGTTTTTGATGTCATCTTGAATTGTGGACCCTTAACCGATTCTTCGTCTAGTAAACCACCTAATCTACTAGTAATCTTTTATAACTTCATCATCTTAAATACCCCCTCCCTGAACACATCACTTAAATCATGACCTTTTTACCCATTTTCTCATGGCCCCTTAACCATCACTGGTTAGGGTAATCGTCAATAGTTGACCATAACCATCGATAGTTGGGGTCACCCAAACTTGCCCTAACCATTTTAAAGCATTTCCAGCTTTGTTCGAGATTAGTATATTACATAATGGAAAATTTATTTAACACTAGATTTTAAAGACTAAAAAAAAAGGTAACTTCATCTCCTCCCAACTTAGCAACTTTCCCTCAAGCCTCCCTCTCCTTAGCAACTTTGTGATATAAATACAAGGCTCTTGGAGGAGTTGGGGATCCACAAAAATTTGCATCTAGGCTCTCTTATTTTATTTGTGTAGGTAGTTAGCATCCTAAAACTCTATCTACGTAAATTTTGAAGGTTTAAACACTATTATGCTACCCAAATTTATTCATGTTTTTAACTATCATTCACTTAGAATCACACATGTATCCTCCTTTTGTTTTTAATGTTTTTCCTTTCCTTATTAGGTTTTTCTATTTTATTCTATACACCTGCACACCACCCCTCACCCAATAATCCACACTCTAACTCCTACCCTTTAGCCATTCCATTTTCATCTCCATCCCAAAATTCACCAAAGTTTACAGGCAACTATCATTAGTTGGCAACAACCATCATCGGTTACCTAACCATCACCGATCACCTTGATCGTCGACCGTCACTGTCATGGAAAATAATAGATTGTTATTTTCTCCCCTTTTTACCCAATCAAAACCCTATTTATATTCTTGATCTACCTATAGACCCTACCCAGACCCTCTAAACCTAACCTTGGTGTATTTGTGCATGGTATTGACCCACCATTGCTACATTTTCTATCAAATAGGTATATCATTTATTTCTTTGTACATGCATTTATGTTCATATCAGTTTATTATCTTTCAAGTTTATTTTCAAAATATTTCTATCATTAGGAGACTAGATTGACATCCATCCAAGGGAGCTTTCACTTCTTAGATCTAGCATTGCTAGGCAGTCCACCCTTCATACCTATCTAACAAATGAGTTTGCTTAGTGTGGTCTTATTACAGGTAGTCCTTCCTTACCAAAAAGGAGTTCTCACTTCATTTGGTCGATGACCACAACATTTTCTAGGTACACACCCCTTATCTCTTGTTTCTTCCCCTTATCAATAAATAAATAAATAGTAGGAAATAATTGTCACCAGGTTCATGCATTGGTTCACATACCTAATGAGGTGTATTCATTCTTTTCCTCTTTCATATATCTTTAACTTAGCTTTCCTTAGTTACTTTATTCATCGTAGTCTATAGATTTTAATAATATTTTAAGGACTAATTTTTGCATGTTTCATTATAGGTCATTGCCTTGGATCATGTTTCACATTCACAGACCCGACTTCACATACTTAGACTCGGCTACATAGGATTCACTTCCTAGGTAAGTCCAGGTACACTCCTTTTTCATTTATGCTATTCATTTCACTTTGCTACATTTGTATCATAAGGGGGGAAAAAGTAATCACCTTAAAGTAGTAATTGGATGCTAAGAGTGTTGCTTGAGATAACCTATTCCTAAATTAGCCCTAGATCTATCCTAGAGCCTTTACCACACTTTTCCATCCATTATGCAGAACACAAAAAATATTTTATTATCTCAAACATAGTCCCATAATAGTATTCCCAGATCCTAACCAGTGTGCCCAATAGTCTACCAGTTAGACACTAGCACCACATTAAGGACTCTAGATCCACATGGTGCTAGTGTCCTTATCCTAAATCTCAAAAATGGATATATTTTCAAATGTGTGTGCCTCCTAAGGTTGTTCTAAGTACATTTTATTATCTACACAAGCTATAGATATTTATAAATTTTAGACTATTTGACCTCTTTATAGAGATAGAAAATAGATGCAAATCCTATCTAAATAAGAAATAAGTTGAGCAAAATTAAGATATTTGATCTCTATTCTACCTTAGTTCTATATACTACCATTTATAGCTGACCTAAGCCTAGATTTAAAATATTTTAAATATCAATCACATTCAAAGCATTCAAGACCACTCTCATTCTAGCTTTCATTTGCACTTGCACCAAACACTAGGTGGGAGAACTACGTCAGGCTTGTCCCTCCTCGAAGTATTAGTATGCAGGTAAATCTCTTCACAATAGGGTATTGAGGATGTCTAGCCTATCCTAATAATGAACACACATTTATTGCTCATGCCATACTTGTAATGAGGATTAAGGTTTGTACACTAAATCAGATATTCCAATACAAATTTCTAGGTTTTGTGCACAAGGGAACAGAACCTAGAAACATAAGCACAAGTGTTTCAATAAAATAAGAACAATCTTGAAAAAGGGACACTAACACCATTTTGATTACATTAGAGCAACATGGTGCTACTGTTCAGGTGGGGCACTACTATTCAGTGAAGAATCAGAACTAGGGACCCTGTTGATGATACTCACACCTATCTAGAACCCATTTTTTAGAACCCAGATCTTTCACGATAGTCATTTCCTAGATAAGTCTTTATTTGCTTATATTTATTACTATTTTTAGAAAGATAAAATAAGTCAAAAATTATAACAAATCAGTGGTTAATTATTGCATATTATTTAACTGATTTAGACATCTTAACCCTTTAATCTACCTTAGGATTTGCAAAGTCAAAACCCTAAAAGGTTAAATCAATATCCAAGTCAATCTTATCTCTTTTTTAATATAAAATTTCAACATAATAATATATCTTAGGAACTTATCCCAATCGAATTCACTATGACCCGATCTAGTGGTGATCTTATAAAACTCTTCCATGTACTCCTTAATAGATGGCTCTTTTTGCCTTAAGTAATGCAACATATTAAACAAATCCATCTAGTAGTCTTTAAACAAGGACTTACCTTTCATATTTGCAACCATATGATCTCACTGGGTTATTTTATCCTTTCCCCTCTTATGATGTTCATTTTGTATTTTTTACACCATAGTTTCATGTGACCTTTTAACTTTGTTAGTGCCACCATTACACACTATAGATCACTAATATTTTCAAACTAAAAATATTATCATATATATATATATATATATATATATATATATATATATTTTATATATATGATCTGATAAATTAGATCCTTTGGGTTAAAATATCTCAAAAAATATGGCGTATCTACCTTTATTTCTTATCAAATATGTAAGATCTCATTTATAAATCTACTCTCACTTGTATCCATCTATTGCTCACCATCCTCATCTTATACGGTGCCTTTTGCATTATTTTCATCCTCACTATCACCCATATCATCCCATTGTGTGAGCCCTCAATTTTTTTCCTCCTCAATGAAATCTAAGCATGTTTATACTATAATAAACATGTATTAATTAATTCATCCAACCTATTAGTTCTCAACTTTAGACCCCATTGGTCCTAGCTCTGTGTGGGTTTTGGAGTGACAAGTAGAGGATGAGAATACCCTAAGGGAGTGTCATTGTAGTTGGGGAAGGGGTGTTATCATCAATTCACTAGGATTGGATAATGGCTGGAAGGTAACTTACTGTAGATGTGGTTGGCTTCTGACATCTTTTGGCTCTACTTGGGCCAAGGTGAGAGTACTTGGGTCATAGCTTAGAAAGGGGCAAAATGTTTTTAATGAAGGGTTTCCCTCAAGACTAGGAGCACATGTGAAAGTCTGAACAAGACATAACCACCCTTGCTTAGCCTACCTAGAGAGGTTATCACACAGGCTAAACAAATGTCATGAAGCAAACACAAGCTATTGAAAGTAAAGGTAGATGGTGGGAGGTGGTTGTCAGATTCCATGATTTCAAAGAATGATCAAAGTAGATGCAGGCAAATGGAAATGGCAGTGCTAATTCTTTGGAATAACAAGCTCAAACACACTATAGATATGCAAAGGCAGGGTGCATCTGAGTATAAATGACATGTAAAATATGCAATGGGATAACATCACTTGCATGTAAACCCACTTCAGAATAATCAAAGCAAGGTGAATCTATGGGGTAGGATAGGGAAGGACAAAATTTGTCAATTAATAAAAAATATTGTGGAAGGTTAATGAATGAGCACAAAGAAATTCGCTAAACTACTATATCATCTTCACCAACAAATGCATTACAGATCAAAAATAAATGAAATGAAATCATACACAAATGATCCTTGAAGTCTAAAAATCAATACTATGAATAATCCTTTAATAATTCCTTCTAACTAAATCTATAAGCCCAAGACTACCCTTAAAAAGGTTATCAACACCCTATTCCAAAATCTCAGAGCAAAAAGGATTTTACAACCTAGATATAAACTCTAAATGACTACCATAAAGATGAATACACTAGATAACCAATCTACTAAGCATGTAAAATAGGGATTTAAAATTCAACAATAGGAAGAGAATTAAAACCATAGATAGATTTCATTAACCAATTTGAATAGAAACTGAATACAATGTGTTCTGATTAGCATACAACCTAACACTATGCAGGACAATTCTATAACAAGGGAGACATATGTAATGCTCTCAAAGCTTGACAATGATTTTACAATAGAAATTAATTTGGCACTAGAAATACTACACACAAAGAACTCTTTGCGGCTATATCTCTTGACTCAAAATTTAACCGATGATTGTAAAGGGACATACCCCCTTTACTTATATAATTGAGCTAAGCCTAGCATATTCAAAAAGATGCTTTAGCTGGAAAACTCTTTACTAGGCCTGGAGTTTATTAAACCTTGTAACAAACATGATTCCTTAGATATGATCATGCTTTTGTGATTATTTCAAGATTTATTCTCTACCTTGGTAGAATATTTCTAGTTATCTACATGGAGGAAGATCTCACAAGGGACAAAACATAACCTTTTTCCACTTGTAAAATAGATAAAAATGTCCCTTTCTTATCCACATGACTACACACAAATTGACTTAAAGGGGATGTGCCACTAATGGGCCAAGTACAATGTTTTCCTAGTGGGAAACAAGAAGAAATAAGAGGGGAGGGATGAGAAGAAATGGTGCCAACTTGTTATTATACCTTCTATATCCTTCCAACATAGGGTCAAGACTCCCTTAGTCTGGGCCTGCTTGATATTTGAATTTTACTCGGTATTCTTCAAGCTAGGTGGCAATCTTTTAAAACATGGTTTGCTTTCATTTTATAAGATCCTTAAGCTGGTCACACGACTTCTCAAGTTACACCAACCGCTTTATTTTGTCAGTATCAAAGGACTCTTATGGCACATCAATGAGGCTTTTTATAATAATGTGTATTATCTCTTCTTTCAAATCACTTACAACATCAAGGCTTGCCAGCTTCCTAAGTGCAACATCTTTCTCTCTTGTTGTAGTCTTGAGGGACTAATCTTCTCTTTTCAAGTCAAATATGCCTTATTTGAGCATCACCAATCGATGCTTGATTTCTAGTTGATATTCTCTAGGCTTCTTGTGGTCATTGGGAGCAATGATCTTTTCTGCTATCAAAGTATCTATGCCCATTTTGTAAATCTCATCCATTTTTTGCTAGAATCCTTCATAATTCTTAATGTCCACCTCATAAATAAACATTTGGGAATCACACTCCCTCTTATTATCCACTATATTGTTCAAGCATTTCAATGCTAAGTGGACTACTTCTTTGGCCCTGGTGTATAAATCCTTTTGCCATTTCTCTGTTTCCCTTCCCTAGGATTTTAAGCCATCAATTCAGCCAAAATCAAATGATGCTAATGAGAAAAGAGGATAATTTGGACTAATATTAATAGTTGAAGTTACTGCCTTAGGCTCACTTAGTAAATTTTGAAATTACTAGATCATAGCCTACTTTTGTGCCTTTAATTCCTCCATGGTAGAAAGGTCCTTGTCCATTTGATGAGCCACTATGTTTGCCAAAACCTATGAGTTATGCTTTCGCTCAGTCCTTGATAGCTCTCCTAGTTTGTAGCTATAAATAGTGTAACTCTCAATAGGAGCATCTTTCTTTAAGGCATATTATGGGGGAATAGATATCTCCACACTTATTTCTCCTGTAACAGTGAATGTGGCTCTAGAGTGTGTCTTGACCTTCTTGGGGGGTTTGGCCTTATATTCCTGAGTGATCTTTACTTCATCAATTTTCCAAATTTTTCTGATGATGTCTTTTTTTTATTTGACCTACTCCTCAACCCATAGAAGGGGTTTGGTTTGAATTCCTATTGATGTAGTAGACATTGATGTAGGCTTTAAGATAGTGAAAGGTGGTGTCACCAGAGTACCTGGTGTAGGAATTACCACATGAATGGGCTATGAACTCAATATCAATTGTTTAATTTTTTTGTCACTTTCCAACTCCTTGCCACCTTATTTATTTTCTTTAGGTCCTTCTTCAAGGTTTGGATCTACTTTCTCAAATAATTCAAAATCTGACTTGAATTTGTGAGACTCCTTAAGTAATTTCTCAATGGAGCTCCCTTGTATTGCAGACTGATTAGAAGGTTTTATAACTACCTCACCTTCTTTATTCACCTAAGCTTTAGGTAGAGATGAGGGTATGGTGGATTCCTTGTTGCCTTTAAGCAAATATCCACCAATCATGGACTCTAGTCCTTTATTTTGGATTGGATCATGAATTTTGATGCAAGGAAGGAGACTTTGAGGTATTTCAATTGAGGCAACACTACCTAAAGTACCCTCTTCAACACCTTTATTGGATCGGTCCAATTCCTTCTTTATATTTGTATGGGTAGGGGTACCCATTTTTAGGTTTGCTCCCCTACTTTATTATATACCTGCCTTCTCCTCTGGTGTTGAACTTGACACCTTTGAAGGGGAAGGGATAACTAGTGATACATCTAGAGCTGCTTGTGGGCCTTTTTGTTCAACCACCACTTTAGGATTAATGGTGACTTGAATATTTTGCTCTGGATCCACCTCAGCTTTCTCATCAAATTTATTCATTCTTCAAATTTATCAACTTTGTCCTATCTTGATCATTGGGTGATGACATTTTCAACAAATGTTTTTGAGTTTGATGAGATTGTTTCTTTTTCCTGAGGGGCTTAAATTTGAGTGGCCACCTTAACCCCAACTTGCACAACATTTTCAAAAGAAAGAGGATCACTTGAGGCCAAAATTTATTCCTAGTTATCCTTACCTTTCACTCTTGAAGTAAAAAAATCATGAGTGAAAGGTAAGGACCTTTACTAGGGTCTGGGTTCTTTCCCTCAAAGTTCTCTACCCTATTTTCACTTATGGAGGAGTGAATGCTCATTATTTCTTCATAACCTTAACAATGGGCCTATTTTCATCTAATTCTTCTTCTTCAGTCATATCTCTTAACCTTTGAGTATATGAGGATTGATCCTCTTTTCTTTTCAAGGGAATTTTCTTAGAAGGTAGGTTCTTCAATATAACCTCCTTCCTTTTCTTAGGACTCCTAATTAGAGGCTGCATAACCCTCTTGACTCTTTTCTACTTGGGCTATTCTACCTTTTCTTCACCTCTTCTCTTAGGGAAGTCATTGGAGGAAGGAAAAATGTTGGTTATTGTGCTAATGGAGCCATGGGTGAAACAAGTGGAACATTAACTGAAGTAACTACTGGGATGGCTGGTACCATTGGGGCTCCCTCTGACGCAATTGATATTAGAGTGGCACTAGCCTATGCAACCTCCCGAGTGGTGGTCTTATTCTAATTCTTAGCCAAACTTATTAAATTCAAGAAAGATAGTCATTCCTTGGACTATGATGCAGATATGGGCTCCACATTAATTGGTTTGGTGAAGTCAATATCACCAACCTTGTTTTTTCCTTTGCCCTTCACCACTGGTGGTGGATCCAAGGGAACACTACTATAAACTGGGAGGAAACCCTTTAACTCTAAACTTGTTTGAGTTTTTAGAGGGCAAGGGTGTCACAGGTACTACGATCAACCCATGTTCCTTTAAGCATCTGAAGGTTCTTCTCATGATTGCTATGGCCCTCTATGGTATGGAATCATTTTCCCTAGCAGTGAAGTCCACCTATGAGATGGCCTATGTTTCAATATTGGATTGATTGTAAACTATAAATAGTGTCTTATTATCATCATCCATGTCCTTTGGGATGGGATCAATATTATAAGTGATGACTTCTTGCACTGTTAGCCTTATAAAGTTAGTTTTTTGACATCTTCCTCAATAGTGCAATCAAACTAGATGTCCTCATAATGTGATTGACGTAGAATCACATTGGTTTCTATGTCTACCCACCATCTGATATCATAATTTAGCCTAGGTGGCATTTTTTAAATCACATATTGGCCCATCTCTTGCTCTAATCCCTTGGACTTGGTAACGAAGGACATGAGTAATGTCTAATTTCAACCAAAAATTTGAAGGGATTGTTCACCTTCTTTGCCACTATCATTTCATGTAGGGGCACCATTTGCCAACTCAACTCCATCACTACTAGTCGATCATCTAGGTATCTCGATAGCTTATATGGAGACCTCAAGAATTGACTTACTCTAATATAAGTGAACATTCTAAATTGAGTATATGAGGCACCATACTTATCAATTATTATTTTTGGCTACCTTAGACATCCTGTTGAGGTTTCTCAGAGGATAAATGACACTCATCATAATATTGAATAAATAATTATAAAGTTTGTAAAACTTTTTTTTGAAGACTTCCAAAGTTATTTTTGGATAAGTCTTGTAAATACTCATTCCATTGGGATTCCTTGTGAGCCCATGGAACATCCTATTATGTACCAAGTTGTACATCAGGTAGGAGGACATGTAGAATGTACCTGTGAACTCCTTTTTTGAGTGGATTACTACCTAAAGCTACATCATCTACCTATGCAGGTTTTCACTTAAGATGGTGGTCCAATCCAATTTTTTTTGTTGCTCTAAAATATAGATTAAAATTGTGAACATCCAAGGCTCAAACTTCTCTATAATGGGCACCCCATAAATTCTAGCTATATTTTACTGAATTCGGGAAACTATAGGTTTAATTTCCTGAATAGTAAAGGGGTCTAGATTAAGGGGGAAATTAGTAAATAAATGTGTCTTAATTAACCTACTAATTTATTGAATATAGAAGTGCTTAATTGATTTATAAAAATAGAAAAAAGGGGGTAGAGAGTAAAAATTAGCTAATTTTGGGCTGAGATAGAGGAGACAGAGGCTATAAATTGCTAATCTGGCTAGGCATACTATTGAAAATAGGATCTAGAAGTCTATTTTCTACCTGGACAAGAGTGAAATAAATGGGACACCTAGAGGTCCAGTGCTATAGTCCATGTTTTGGTGCTTTAGTCCTTAGTGTCTGAGCTTTTTGGGTTCTATTCATCTACTCTGTTTGGGGGACCCTATGCTTGAAATATCAAGTCCTAGTTATTTAAAAAGCTCTATGTGCAATTGATTTTGTCTTAAAGGATCCTAGTTCACCTTCATGCTTGATAGGTGATCTAAAATCCAATTAGAAAAAAGGGTTAGTGTCTAATATGCACTGAACATGTGATCACACCCTGTGTGTGGGCACATTGCCTACATACCATACTCCGAAGAAGGATCAAGGCCAATGTAGTTCTCCTAATTTGAATGTGTATTATGCAATTTTGTGTATGCAATGATAGTGTATGCTAATTTGGGAAAGCTTGAGATGACTCATGACTGGTGTCGGAGCTTGAATAGGCTAGAAATAATAGTGGTTGGCTGTATGTAGAGAATAAGAAGATTTGCTTGAGTGTGCTTTAGTGCATTTCTAGCTTGTGATTTTTGAATGATTTCTAACCCTTATAAATGACCTTTGAATGGGATTTTATATGGAAACTAGTTATCTTAGGTTAGATGAACTTGCATTAGGATGATGAGGAGGCTATTATGGACTTGGACAACAACACTACAAAGTGGACACCCTAGATCCCAACACTATAGTCCAACTTATGTAACTATTGTCTAGGGGGAAAGGGACCTTAGGAAATAGATATGTGCCTGGAAGGGGAGTTTGAGATTGTAGGGGTAGAATCTAGAAGGCTTCAGATGACTGAGAAATAGTGAAAACATGCCTAAGTGGGCTATGTAAGTGAGTAGGAGAGACCTATGGTTTTAGTGTCACAAGCCAAGCTCAAGTTATATAAATTAAAATTTAGTATGACTACAGGCTGCCATGACAATCACATACTAGGGAAATTCTTTGAATTCTACCAATTTCAAATTCTTAGTCATTCTTAACACCTTTTGTCTTTACTTGAACAATGATCATGATTTGAGATTGTCCCATATCATTTTGTCGTTCTTGTCTACATAATCTTGGCATTCTTCTAGAGAAAGCATAATAATTTCAAGATAGGGAGGAATCCCAAACATGGTGCCGAGGGCCAAAGAAATGAAAGAATAGACAACTGATTGAATTTCATTGACAACAGTCCTAATATCTAGTTGATATAGTCTAGCACATACAATTACTAGTTTGGGGTATGGGGTAGCTAAGGAAAATGCTATTGTAGGGGTGATATAACTCATGTCAAGATTTGAGATTACTAGTGGAGGGTTTCATTGCTATAAGGCATTTAATAAAGCTTTAGAGTCCAACCCCTAAAAATCTATATCCTTGATTACATCAAGAATAGAAATGATATTTCTCTTCACATATGTTGAAGAAAATGCCATTGTTTCCTATATTTATAGTGCAATACTTTAAACTAACATAAATTATTCACTCTAATCTCCCTCAAAATACCTTCAAACCCCCTTAAAGGACACAATACAAGGAGATAAAATAACACTTATTGATAATCAAGAGGGCTGTATGTAATTGACGTTAGAAATCTTTGAATAATTTGTTGTAATCACTCGCTATATTGAGAAATTTGACGTTGCACATAGATAAGACACACAAATAGCTCAAAGACATAAGTAGAAGATATGAATGCAAAAGGTAAATGTGAAGGAAGGCAAATGTCTTAGTTATAATCCTTTACATTTCAAATTATGGTTGCCATTAATGCTTTGAAACACAATGGCTAATTACCAACTACCCCCTTTAGTCATTTAAGCTTCTTTTGAAAGAGGAAGGAGAAGGTGCAAAATGTCTCCTTCATGCCAGATAATCCTCCTTGCAACACATGGATTCATATAAGAAAACTTTACATTTTAGTGCTTTTTAGGCCTTTGGGGACTTTTGCACTTATTCACTTGTCATTTCCTTTGGTACAAAAATACAATATGTTTCAAGCTACACATGGGATTTGATAATGCCACGTGTCATTAGTTTGCTTTACAAATCTAGGTGTTTGGGCCTTGGAGACTTTTTGAACCTTGCCCACCAAAAAATAAGTGAGTCAATCTTTAAAAAGTGCCTAGAGCTTATAAAACCTTGAGGACATACCATGTGTCCAACTTAGATGGTAGCTTAGACTCTCGTCTAACTTTTTACCTTTTCACCATCCTTCTTGATTTGGGGAAGGATGCAATATCCTTTCGATCCTAAAAAATACAATCATTACTTTTAAAATAAAATGAACAAGTCATTACCTTGTAAAATTGATGAATTTGATCTGGGCATTTTCATAGGATAAAGTCTTAAAAGTCCCTTGAGATAACCACATCTCTTTCATTCAGCTCATTGGACAATTCCTCACCTCATTCATCAAAACAAGTTGAAGATGCACCACGATGTTTTCCAAGTGAACATATTCCATTAGTTCATTTAGTCCTAATGATTGTGAGAGTACCACATGGTAGTTTTGTAGGGCTTCCAAGCTTTGATCTTGATAACCTTTATGGAGGGCCCACAGGTCATTGATCTATGTCTAAGTCCCTGAGATGATGACACTTGTCATCCTCATAGGACTCTTTTGGCCTTTGACATTTCAACATCATCATCACTCCATTGGATCATTTTGGGTGAGTGCCCATGAACCATTCATTAGGATCCAAGATGCTTGTATATGATTGGCTCCTTTGAGTAATTAAATTCAAAACTTAAGTTTTAACCTAAGGTCTTTTTTTATTAAAAAAATACAACAAGGGCTCATGTTAAAACTTAAGCTTCAACTTATGTTTAATGAATGAGATCCACTTAACCTCGAGCAATATTGCATCATTATATCTTCAGCCCCACTTAAGTGTAAACCGTTAATCATGATCTTTGTGATAGCACAGGATTGGTTCACTGGGTGAAGGCTTTAGTATCTTCAAGATTCCCTTGTGTCATCTGATTGAGGGGTATGATGAAGTGAGAGTCATTAGATCTTGTAAATTTGATGAATTTGACCTCATTCATCAAAACACCATTGAAGATGCAACATGACAATTTCATCTAGGACACTAAATTTTTTTCCTTTGAGCATAAGGTAGCAATTCAATGTATGCAAATAGATTGGATATATTTATATCTTTTCATAGTGAATCTTCTCACCATGAAACTTGTTATTTCAAAGAATAAAATAAACATTAGAACATTAGTAGAACATAAGTTCACAGGGCTACCTAATCATATATTTCAATGCCTACATAAAATCAAACTATGGGTACACCTCCTTTGGTGAATTCTCAAGCTTCAAACCTTAGTGATCAAAATGTGCAAGATCTTGTCCAAACTATATAATTTTTTCAAGCTAAGGTTGCAAATATCAAACAAAATTATATGAAGTCATATTATGTTATTAATTCACAAGAGGTGTTTCATAACCCTTTTACACCTAAAATATCTTTGCACCCCTTTCGAACTAGTTTTACTCACCTATGTTTGTATTTTTAGATGGCAAGGGTGGTCCTGAATAATATCTTTGATATTTCTATGCGACATCCCTTGATTATGCCTCCAATGATAAAATTTTGACAAGAATATTTCCAATGAGCCTTAAGGACTATGCTCTATGATGGTTCTATGATTTACCAATCCAATCAATAAAAGCATTCAAACCTCTTACAAATCATTTTTTGGCACATTTCTCTATCAACATTACCAAATTTTTTTTCTATGCCTAAATTGCAAATATCAAACAAGGAACTAATGAGCCTATCAATGAATATGTCATGAGGTAGAAGATAATGTTGGCTAAAATGACCAATTCAAAGGCATATAAAGAGATTCAAGACATCTTCAAGCAAAGTTTTCTTGCCCCATTACATGATTCCATTATTTTCAAAAAGTTCAAATCTTTTGATGACTTATGTCATATCATTTGTGATCAAGAAATGAAATGTATTCCATTGAACAAACTTAAGTATGTAGAAAACACATTGACTACATCTAATCCAGGTTTATATTATGGTTAATATAGTGTCATAACAACCTAAACAGCTTGTCTTATCCAATGCACCAAGGAGATAATTTTCATGCTTACCTGACTCTCTAGCTTTGTTACTTCTAAATCTTGTGGAGTGTTACCTCATATCTCTCCCTCCTCCTATAAAGGTTGATATGAGTTAGATTTTAACCAAAGGATATGATGTAAATGCTTATTGTGACTATCTCTAAGGCCCTAAAATTTTTAGGAACATATGATTTACCTTGAAGCATAAGATCTAAGACATCATTGATGACCAAAAAAATACATTTGATGATCCTCTAAAGGAATTAGGTTCACAACTTGGTGATCACCAGAATTAGAATATCTATAACAATCCTTTACAAAACCATTCTAATAAGGATCTAGAAGTGAAAATGACATATAATGCACATCCTCCTACATCACATTATGTGCACACATTAAATGGGATTATTGGTACTTATACACGACATATACCTACTATGATTTAGAGACCCTTAATTACTTTTGATGGTAGTGATATTATGGATGATGACTTAGATATTCATTCATTATGCAATCAAGCATACCTTGGTAACCAACCTATACATAGTGTTATGATTGATAAAGGTGATAGCAATAGTGTTTACACCATGAAATTACTTGTGCATTTGGGATATACACTATGATTTACACCCATCAACCAAAGTGGTCAGAGCATTCGATGGGACCTCAAAATAGGTTCTTGGTGAGATTGACTTACCTTTATAGGTTGGCCCAACACATATCATCACTACCTTTTCAGTGACAACTTACATGGGAGTATTGGACATGTTGGGATGACATTGGATTCATACACTTCATGCAATACCTTATACAATGTATGGGTGTGCTAAACATATTCATGCCAACATGGTAATTATAGTTTTTAAAATTCCATATGAACATCCACTTCAACGAGAGAAATTTATAGCCAAGAATTTAATTATAAAACCTACTAATGTTAATCCTCCATGAAAGGGTAAACACTAAGTAATCCCATTTCCTAGAAAACTAGTACTTGATATACCATTGCATCATAAATACATAGTGGATTTCATGAAATCCTCATCTAATACTACACAACATATTCAGTTACCTAGAGAAACCAAACATGTTCTTATTTCTAATATTCTAAATAAACCATAGAACACTCAATAATGGGTTCCATGAATGCCATTATTTATATTTTTTCCTCAAGACCACATAGTATTATTATACATATGTAGAGCATCACCGATGCTACAGTTCTAGATATTACACTTGTACATGTTCCTTAGTAGTACCACTAGTTTTTGAGTGGGGAGATACCGATAAACTTACCTTGGATGAGATCATAGGATATTAGTATTTTATTTTCAAGTATTCCAAAAATTCCAAAAAATAAATAAATTGAAATATCCAAAAATATTCCACATTTCCATGTTTTCTTAGCTCTTTGGCATCTATGTTGTTGGTTCCACATTGGTAGGTACATATTTTTTGTTTTTATATATACACATGTTTCATGCATATTTTGAGTGTAATATAAGCATACCCAGGCACATGCTAAATGCATTTACAAATGTTGGGCCTTCCCTCTACTCACATCATCAGTACATTAGAGGCATCTACTTTCTTTGATCATGATACACCTAGGCTATGTTATTCTATGATCATTTTTTGGTATTATGTTTGAGCTTATGTACTTACACACACCTTTTTACATGCTTACATATTTTTTAGTGTACTTGAAATGTTATGCACTTAACATTTTTTGTTAACACATATATCCATTGATTAATATGGTAGGACGCCTAGCTCCTGCCTTCCACACGTCAAAATGGAAACTCCCCTCTCACCTATGGGACTGGCGAAGCTGGAGGGGAGAGTCTCTAGATAAGGTCCAGCTCCCTTTGATGCATTTGAGTCATTCCAATAAGTGCTAATATATACATACATACATACATACATACATACATACATACATATATATATGTATGAGTATATATATATATATATATATATATAATGAGGGGGTGAAAAGGGAGAAGGATTATAGGAAAACAAAACCTACTCTAGGAGGGTGATGCACCAAAATAACTCAAATTATTCACACTCACACTCTAAACCATAAGACACATACATACACTTTAACTGGTAAAAGGACCAGACTATAGGGAGCTTAACAGGGAGGCTTTAATGGAACATACAAAATCAGGGACTCACCATAGGTGTTATAGGAAAAGCACACTGTGTAATGACTTCCTTCTATCTCTACACTCCAAGTACAACTCTTCTTGTCACCTACAAGAATGACACCTTATAGATACTACATGCATTGGTGTCAACCCTATGAAAGCATTGCAATGACTAAACACAAGACTAACACTCAGACACACATAGAGATATCTAACTAGAATAGAGGTAAAAATGCATTTTATTGATTCCAGGTGAAAATTTTCTAGGGCTTTGCCTTACAAATGTGAAAGATCCTTTTCCAAATGACAAGTCTACAATATATATAGGAAGAAAGGGTGACTTTTGGCACCCTTTTTATAAATGACCCATGTGCCTTCTGATCATTGGGAAGAGAAAGCTGCTTAAACATCATATGAGAAATTATGGGCTGCATCATTTGTCTGCAAACAAGACTGCTCCTTCAAGGTGATTACGTGGTTTGTCTACTCATTAATGCAAAATGAAGAATTGGGTCATGCCATTAGCTATTTATGCCTCTTGATGATCAATTCACAAACACTGTATCACCTTCTGGAGTAACTACTTTCGACACCTTCTTTTGCCACTTAGACTGCTTTTTCCATTTCTACACTTGGTCCTTCTTACCTTTAAGCCTTTGAATTCCTTCGGGTTTGTGCTTAATTTTGTGAAGATCAACAACTACTTCACTTCCACAAATTTTACATCCTTGGGTCTGTCATTCTTCTTGACAATTTATTCATGTCTTTCCCGCTTGACTTGGCTATTTTCCGTTGATTCCAATAAGTGACACATGGCATGTTCCACTACTAAAATAGGTAGGAAACATGGCAGTGTCTGCTTAATTTATAGAAGCTTCAAACACCTTTGGAGAGTTTTGCAAAAAAAGATGCGTGGTAGCTTCCACTCTCTTTAGCAGTTCATCAGGGCCCACCATAGTGCTCACGAGACAAAAGGGAGAGACGATGGGTGTTGACACTTATTTCCATCGAGCCTTGCAGGGGATACGTGGCACATTTTAATTCTTTTAGAGAAAACATGTCAAAGCCTCCCATGATTGCCACTTGGCACTTTTCATGCTTTGGCTCCTTTGGCCCTTAGGGGCTACCTTCTAGCAGGTCACTGCGTTCCTTAGGCTCCTTTCTGGTTAGCGCTCAAGCATTTTAAAAATAAATGGCTATTTCACCATCTTAAATTTGACATCCGTGCACATGTCATCACTTTTGAATTTCTAATGGCTAGTTTGTCTTGTTTGCTTTGATGTCCTCGGGCCTATCACCCTTGGACTTTCTTTTGGCTTTCTGCTTCAGACCCCCATGGGTTTTTTTTGTAGACTTTTTTCTCAGATCTTTCTTGCTTCAGGCTTTTCCCACGGGCTTTTTCTCGTGAATAAAAAGTCTGCAAGAATTGCCTTGTCACTTTGCTTTCAAAAATTTCCCTGGGTCCTTGGCTCGCATTTTCCTCAAATTTCTTTGAGATTTTTGTCTTAAGGAATTCCTTCAAACAAAAAGTCTTAAAGAATTCATTTCAATGCTTAAGTCCTTTTTGTGGGATTTTGTCAGGTAGCCCTTCTAAATTCCTTCAGGCTTTTGTCTGAAGGTATTCCTTCAGACAAAAATTCCAAAGAAATTATGTCATTTCCTTAACAAAATTATGAAAGATCTTACCTTTTTGGCTCTTTTTAAAGTGCTCCCTGCCCTCCACAAAGGCTTTTGAACCTAGAACTTCCCTCCGTAGGGGCACTTCTCCTTCAGGAGGCTTGAACTTTTTGCGTTGAACCACTCCTTTGAACCAACTGTTGAACCAATCCATTGAACCGGTTCAACGGTTCAAATGATTGATTGGACCAAGCTTTGAACCAAGCCGATGAACCCAAGCATTTGAACTTTGCCAATTGAACTTTACATTGAACTTTACCAATGAACTTTGATGATGAAACAAAGCATTTAACCAAGAGTGTTGAACCAACGTATTAAATCAAGCCGATGAACCGACTGAGAAACCAAGTGATTGAACCATCTGACGAACTTTGTCGATTGAACTTAGGCTTTAAACCAAGCGATGAACCAAGGCGTTGAACCTCAGCCATTGAACCAAGGCATTGAACGGTTCAATGGTTCATTCAAAGCTGCTAACTCTTGGAAAGATCATGTCATTGAAACACTTTAGCTTTCTCTCCTTTGTGTTTTTCTTCAGACAAAATTTTGAAGAAGCTTTGTAAAACCCAGCACTCTCTGAATTGGTTCTTCATCTACCGAAAGACTACACCTGCAGAGTTTGTAGAAGTCCCTATGAAGTCCGTAGAAAACATGTATGAGGTGCATATGCCATGCAAAATAAAAAAATGAAAGGGCACCTAAAATGGTAATAAAATCAAATCAGATTGATTGCTAGATTTAAAACACTATTATGGACTATTGTTTCATATGACCAGGATAGAATTTTCATTAGACTTTTTATTGATCCAATCTACTGTAGTAGTTACTTCACCTTTTGGAAGGTTAAGGTGATTAAATCACTCATGTGATATTACCAAGTTTATAAGTTAGACTTGATTAAATCATCTAAATTCACTAGAATTATAGGATGGAGTAATTAAATCATCCCCCCTCAACACTAGATATATAGTGTGATTTAACATGTTTATTTGTGGGATCACTCACACTCATTAGCCAAATTTCATAGTTATAAGTATGATTATGTTTGAGACATGAATGAGATAATTTTTAATGTCTATGTGGAAACTCACCTGTAGTTTTTCACCTTTTGGAAGGTTTGATGCATCACTATCCTCTAATATATATATATATATTCACTAGAATTATAGGATGGAGTAATCAAATCATCCCCCCTTACTAGATATATAGTGTGATTTAATTGGATCACTCACTCTCATTAGATTATAAGTATGATTATGTTGCATGAATGAGATAAGTTTAATGTCTATGTGGAAACTCACCTTTTTTCGCTAAGGTTTGATGCATTTTATCCTCCAATATATATATATATGTGTGTGTGTGTGTGTGTGTGTGTGTGTGTATGCAATTTTAGGTTTCAAAATTATCTTAAACTTAGCTCTAATGCTTCATAATGAAGCATCTCTTCAAATCAAATTACTAAAAGGTAAGATGGTTGCACTAACACACAAGTGTACTCCTAACCTTACTCTCTTTACTTTCAAATGTTTCAAATGCTTTCAATTTAAGATTATATGCACTGATTATAAATATAACATGATTTTGGTCACATCTTGTCACTATAAAATTACTCAATTTGGACTCACACAAAGGTAAAGTGTGTTATAAACACCCAAGTATGTATTTATTTATTTTTAAACTAAAAATTTCATTACTAGATTAAAGGGGGGGAATGTAGACACTAAATCTAAATTACATAGCACCTTAGTCTTATACACTTGGAAAATACCTATCATGGTTGTACCCTTTAGTTTTAAGACCTTCCTACTACTGAAAGACTCATGTCCGCTATCTCTTTGTGTCAAATTATTTCTCTTAGTCTGACCATTTGTTATTTTGATGACTAGGTCTTTTATATTATTCAAAATCCTCTAAACTTAATCATTTTCTTTCTCTACCAGTTTTGGACCTATACCTATTTTATAGCTTCCTAAACACTTGCATCCCAACCAAATGCCTATGCCCACATGAATTTCCCTTATCCAATTAAGTGTCTAGTGCCCAAAAGTCATCCAATTTACAAATGTAACTTAACCTTATAGTCATCCTAAGTGCTCTAGTATAAGATATTTTAAAAATGGATTGGTATATATACACGATCAATCCTCATTCATTCCTCACCTAGTACATATTGGGGAAATCACAAGGTAACTTACTAATAAGCACTCAATCAAACATTCAAGTGAGAAATCTTTCCCTATTTGTCCCTCTTTCTATATTAGTCATAGGAGCAGTATTTCCATAGGTCTATTTAATTACTTGAGGACCAGACCACAAGCCATATTTTCCAAGTTATAAACTAGGTCATTATATGTACTTAATTATCACATTTTACATCCTTATGCACACATAATCCAACATGTATGGGAGAAATACATAAGTATGAGGCCTTCTTAGAAGTATTGACTATATAGGTAGCACCTATTGACAAAGGGGTCCTTATGGCGGCTTGACATCCTGTGCCCATTAACCCATTTTTCCCATAGTCACTCCAAGTGTGAAGAAGCTAGGGTTTGATGATTTGATGAAGAAGGATAATCTATGCTTAATTTATGTATACATTATAAGAAAGGCAATAAACAACTTAGAATGATATAATGAGTCGCATTTAGATCCTATCAATATTCAATACATGACTAAGACCTACAATCATATGTTTCAATGCAGATCATATGCACACAATAAATTAGCTAAGTATTCTTATTTTTAATTTATTGTAATATCAATCATAGTTGTACTTTCTATTTTTAGCATATACTGTTGTTTAAATTCATAATATTGTTTATCTGAGTTTGAAAATCAATTGACCTAATATAGATATACGTATCACCCTTGCACTTATTCATTTCTATATTCTTAACCTTAGATACACTGTATCATCAATTTAAGGTTAAAAAATAAGCTAGTTCCTTTTACATTTTACTCATATTTCAAAAATACAAAAAAATAAAATATTTAAAAAATACAAAAAAATAAAATATTAAATAAATATAAAAACATGAAAATACTACAAAAATATAAAAACATTCAATATTTCTCAAAAAAATAAAAATCAAGACTTGAGAATGACATGAGTTGCTTGTTTACTTCTTTACATATGTAATTTATCACATGTTTGGTAGATAACATATACTTCATCATACACATTCATTTCATGAGGTATATACGTGTGATGCAATACATACATATTATATATGGATTCTTAGATGTTGGACTTCCTTCCATCTAGTGGCCATGCCTATGATATTGGCATCTCATTCTATAGCTTATATTATCTCAATTTTTATATATCTATGACCTTTTTACCATGATGAGATATATATCTTACAATTGTATTATTAGTTACTCATATCTTACATTGTGTTACATGGATATGTTAATTTACTATGATGTGGAATTAATACATATGGATGGTGTAGACTAGTTTTTATTTGTTCTATACTCTTTTGATGTTGTTACTTTCTTACATTTTAGGCTAGACATTGATTGCTTATTTTGTGTGGCCACATAATCTTATGTGTGTAAGATATTTATGACCCTTTTTACCACATTATTAATTTAATTTGTGTGTGTCCCTTAGCCTTGATTGTTTATTGTGGCATGTTTATGTTCATTGTATGTGGCCCTCGACCTTATATGTGACATTGTGTGTTATGCTTGTTAAGTTTGTTGAGCTTGATTAGTGGTGTCAAGATCCATATCATGCATTTTTACTGCATAGTCTTATTCATAGATGGTTAATTTATTGTGTGCCTTGTTATATCTATCTATACATGACATTTGTATGCCTTGCATTACATATTTTTCATGCATACCTTGATGACACTCACCATATTATAATTACATATTCTCCCTAGGTTGATATAATTATACATGATTCTATATTTATCACATGATATATTTAACTCTTCTTTTAAGATGAGTGACTTGTAGGCTACATCCCTCATCTAAAAATGGGAGTATTACAGTGGGATTGTCTTAGAGATTCAAACCTCCTCAAGTAGAAAAATAATATTTTATGATAGAGTATAAATTCAAAGATTCAAATGTTCAAATTAATTAAAAAATTAGACACATGATAGATATTGGCACATCAATATATATTATGTGAGCATATCACATGCATACACACTCACTTTATAAAAACCTGAGTGTATATTCATAAACACTTTGATGCATATACATGGGCATATGTAAAACTATTACAGGGTCATGTAATATAATTTTTAAATACATTTAAAGTTGAAATATAGATTCATGTCATTATATGTCATTTAACACATATTCAAAAGGCATGATGTTGATTCATGCACACACACACACACATTTTCAAATTCAAAAAGCATGATATTGGTTCATGTGCATAGACACTGTAATACAGTTTACATATTCAACAAGGAAAGGTTGTTATTTCACTTCAAATTTATTGGCACTATGGTCATGATGGGGGAAATTATGATCTTCAATCTCTTTTGATTGTAAAATTAGAACCTATATTTGTTTGTAGTGGTGTGATTCATTATATTATAATGAATGTTTGAGTCTAATGATACTCAATAACTTTGGCATTACTTCTATAAAAATTATTGTGTGGTTTCACTTTTTATTATAAATGACGTATATTTGAGTCTAGTGATATTCAATGGCCTTGGCATCACTTCTAACAAACCCATCATGGTTCCACCTTCTTTTGTATTAGTATATTGGGTACTTTTCCTCATTCAAGAGAGTTGGAACATGTATATTTTCAAATCAAGGGCTTTATTAGATACTCAAAATTGAAACTTAGTCACTCTCAATTTACCATTGGTTTAACATTAAGAACCATCTCTCCAAGTTATTCAATATGGAGACACATTTCTCTAATGATTCATCATATTTTATAGATTACATAGAAATATAGTTTCATCTCCCTACAAATGTACTACTTCCTTGCTCTCCTTTAAATTTGAAATTTGAAATTTCAAAGGTCATATTTTTAAAATTTCAAATATAATACATTAATTACTTCATGTGTTGTTGCAAGATTTTATAAAATGAGTACCTTACACAATCAAAGTTTCCTATCAAAAGATAAGTCTATTATACACATTCAAGTTTATTTTTCATCTTTACTCTAGCAATTTCAATATTAAATTTAGGGTAGGGGAAGAGGGGAATATAGGTCCTTACATCTAATCACAGGTACTTAACAATGCTAATTCTTGACATATCTTAAATCACTTGAATTATACTCAAATACATGACTCTTATTCACCATTCCTCTATTCATTTATCTATATGCAACCTTTGATCTTCTATTTTCCATAACTACTACACATGAATTTCCATGTCAATGCTAAACATTACTTATATCACTCTCAAACTAATTCCAATCGTAGGATAGTTGTTCCTATTTTTTTGGGAGAGGTCGACTACCATGGACCTGTCCACCTAGTGTGGCCTTGTCCCCACACCATTAATTGATAAGTTACCAAATTTTGAAATATTCATTTGGGTCATCTCACACATTTCTCAAGTCAACTTAAGGAATTTATTCAAAAGTTTTAATATATAAACAAATCAAAGGTAATTCATTAAGGGACTAGACAAGGATATGAGATATATATGACATCTATCTATTACACTACTGTACATGAGAACTTATTCCCTATTCTTCCCAAATTTTATATAAATCACTAGGTTTAGTCACAAATCAAGTCTGAAGCAGTTCAAATCAAGTTAGTTGCTAACATTTTCAAGTATCAAATTCAAATTACTAGTTGTATACATATAGTCAAGGTAAAATGACACTAGGTGGGAGAACTACATGTGGTTTGATTCCCTCTTTGAAGCATATGTATTTTTAGTCAATGGTTAATCATTAATGAAGGTGATTGGGTTCAGCTCAACCCAATAAACTTCTCCTTAATTTTTGTAGGTTTATAGCTCTCATAAGTACACATAGGATTTTCAAGGTAAGGAGAAGGAAAATAGAGATTTTTACATGGCACTAATAGAATCAAAATATATTAATACTCTCAATAGACATAGGTGTAGGTGGTAGAGCCATCATTTTTGGATCACATTCAAACCATATAAATTTGTAGTCAATGGATAAGGTTTCACTACATTATTGTCCAAAGAGCACATACTTGTCTAGACATAGTGGGACTTTGTTTCCAAATCCAAGCAATCAAAATAATATTTCATCATGTTTCTCACTATCAAACACTGCTATAACCAAAAATTATAAAATGCTAAGTATTTTATTCTTAGTTTTGCTTACTAATTTTAGCATATGCCACTTCTCAATCAATTTTAAATACTTCTTTACATTCAAATTTATGTTTAAATTTCATTTATTATAATCTGGATAACCTTCAAAATTTTATACCTATTAAACACTATTAAATAAAAAATAGGGTAAAATAGAAGTGCAATGCTAGAAAAGTGCTATATAGGAATAACATTAGGCTTCATATGTATATATAATTGGATATTGGATAATTTCCCTCCATAAACAACATATGAAACATGTGGGCTGACCTAAGGGAAGTGTTTTAATTTGAAAAATATCCATTAAGATAACTTGGAACACCATCAGTGAAGTTTGAAAATATTAGTAACCAATATCATTTATTGTTGGAACTATCCAGGCTGGAAATGATAGTGGATAAGAGAATGGGGATAATATGCTTAGGATAATTTAACAATTAGGCACATAATAGATAGATATTATATGTGAATGATCACAAATCATGAAGACCAATCTCACAGCTAGATATAATGGCTAGGAAATAATGTGAGCAAGAGTTATTTGTGTATGCACAAGCAATGTATGTTAAGGATTGGTCAAATTTGATATTTTCAAGTGTCTAATACCAAATTTTATGTGTTTAAAAAGCTTCTCTTTTACTCTAGTATTGAAAATGCTCAATAAAAATGTTAAATAAATAAATTTAGATACTTGATTATCACTGCATTTGGTGTCTTCAAGGATGCCTTAAGTATACGAATTACTCCATGTAGAACATGCAAAAATCTATGTCTACTCATGATAGAAAATATGAATCAATCTAGATCAATGAAATATTTAAAATAGAAAAATCAAAGAACAAATACATCTATGAGTATGTGAACCAAACTAACCTCATGTATTCATTAGAGAATGGGGTGATTATGCTTTATGGAGGTGCCACTTGTTAAAGCCATGGGTTGGGAAAAACATACCCCAAACTTTGTTAAAATTTGATAAGTGCTTAGTAGTTGAGTAACACATAAACCTCAACTTCACTACTCAAATATGATCATAATTATTTTAGTGTAACATGTACGAGGTTCACATACTAAGGGTGGATCCCCATACTATACTAATATGTAAATTTGAAAACTATAATTCAACACTATGAATGGAGTTTAGATTCAAAGTGATTATGTAGTTACCTTTATTATCATCATAAAATATATAAAAGTGTATTCATAAACAATATTCATGCCATATAATCTGATCCATCCATTTATATATATACTGGCATAGAATGCCTTAAACCTATATTTCACTCTATCCAATTTGATAATATGATCTAAAATGTTAATCTAACCTATGTAATTTGATAATATATTCAAGTTTATCCATGTAGTATGTCTCATTATGTCATATAATCTATCACCTATTCCTCTATAATTATGTAAAATGCCCCATATATGCATTACATAGGTGTAAATATGTGAATCTATCCTAGTATGAACCAAAATATGTCCCATCGATCTCATAATATGTTATAATCTGTGTCAGCTAAATCATGTAATTTTTCCCTAAATTGATTCTTTTTTGTGTAGGCCTAAATTTATATGACAAGCCTACTAGTATACCCCCATTTTGAGGGAGGGTTATATCTTAAGAATCACTCATCTCAAAATAAAAGATTTATATGCATCACTATAAATAGAAAAATATGTGAACATACAAGGCATGTGTGCTAACATGATTAGATTATGTCATCATAGAAAGATATGATAATTTATTCACATATTGAACATGTGTCCTAAGGTACACAAGTGTCATGTCAAGTAGATATAGTAATTAGGCACATAGTATTAGTCATCATATTAATAATCATCACATATAGGAGCAATAAAAAATAATCCACATAAAAGATGCATGATATGATTCATGGCATCACAAAAAAGAGTAATAATACATGATATTAATAATGGCACCATAAGTTATATAATAAATCATATATGTATTCACACATATGCACATAATTTCATGATCATGACACACACAAGCACTTAAGACACAACATTACTCTGACTTCATTCTAACTTGACATAGACAACATCTCTTGAGATGGACTAGAGAATCCTTGACATAGTTGATGTACGATGCAAAAACACACAATAAATACACTCATAGAGTCATAAAAGATATAACTTAATATTGTAGCTCCAAGAATCTGAATGGAACCACCAATGTTTGGCAGGGTGATAAAGCAAACCATTAAGAGGCTAGAAGGCTCAGGGGTTCTATGAGATTCAAGCGATCTATAATGGCTATTTGATTTTCTTAAATTATACCAAGATATAGATATAATTGTAGACCAAGTTGGGGCTAGCATGAATAGGTGTACCAATTATGCAAGTAACTCTAGTGGGTCCAACCATAGTAAAACAAGAAGCTAAGACTAGACTATTGATTGCATATAAACTATGGAAACAACAATACCAAATAAAGAGAGATAAAAAATGAAATGTAAATATAGATGCTAAGGCACTTTTAAACCAAATTAAATACGTTTTAATACATAAAGACATTTTCAAGAAAGGGTTCAAGAGCATGCCTAATCTAGATTCGAGCTATCTTTTGAATTCAACACTATTATTTTCTAACAATGCAATGTTTTAGTTTAATAAGAGAGAGAGATAATTTAAGCAAATTGTATAGATCATTTTGGGCATGTAGAGTCCTACTATGTAATGAAAATATATCTAATGCAATCATAAACATGTAATGGTAAATATTTCAAATAATGAAAATATCTTGTATCTACACACATGAATGTGTAAACTTTAAAAACTATTCTAAATAATGCATAAAACAACTAAATCACTATAAGAAATAAAACCCTAGCATGAATACTAAAATAAATAAATAAAGAGTTTCAATTTACAAAGCAAAGTTCCCTCATATTAAGCTCAAAGAGATGTGTAGACTTTCTATGAATTTATTGTCCAAGCTATGAGGCAGGAAAGGAAGAAGATCACGTTGTGTGTAAGCTGGGTCTAGACCAAGAGCCAAAAGCAATGGAGGAGGTGAAAGAGAAGCCACTAATATATGGAAGAACTAATACAAGGAGCATAAAATAGGTGAAATGGAGCATAAAATAGGTCAATAACATGACAGCCTGCATGACAATGGTCCAAAGATGGCCAAGAATCATGTTGTATGAAAAATAAAGGTCTAACATAAAGAACTCAATTCTGGTAGTCTTGGGTCCAAATTTGACCCAAATATTTACATTCCCAACTGACATAATTGTGTCATTGTTCTTAAAACCGACACATTTATGGTGAGAATTAGAGAGCTTCATTTCTATTGATCTAGGGTTGAGTATCATTAAACACACATAGGGGTATGATGTTAAACACAACTCATTGTTTTCATCGATATTTCACCACTTGACACAAAAATCATTTATAGAAGTCTTGATGATCCATTAGAGAGGGAAATGAGCCCTCTTTGTGAGAATGAAAACATCTGGTAAAGAGGTTGGGTCAAAAGCTAAGATGGGAAGATGAGGTACTCATGTATATCAAAGTTGAACAAAAATTTGACATCATCAAGGAGTAGAGCCTCATAAGGGAGACCAAACTCATTGAAGATGAGACCCCTTTACTCAGAGCAAAGGCAAAGAAGGTACCCAAATGGAGATCCCAACTGAAGTGAAGCAATGTAAGTGAGTTGTATGAGGGAAACCTAGAACTCCTCTATGATGGAGTAAGGATGCTATCTCGGCCTAGTGAAAAATGTTACACCTAAAATCAAAACTAACATTAGTAATTTCTTGATCCTATGGGTTGGACCGAGGGTCCAACACCATTAGGTCTCTCCAACATGGTTGGTGGCCTAACTAAAGCATGTGTTGACAAATCACTTGATACCCAGTAGAGGCTATGTCGATAGTAGACAACAACTTTGCTACTCATGTGCTTGGCTTTCCCTCTCAGGATCCTGGGAAGAGGAGTCAGAAGAGGTGGAAGAGAAAGAAGGAGAATGTAGGGATTTAGCCTTGGATTTCTTCTTTTTCTTATCCTTATTGTGGTCAGGTAGAGTCTCCTTGATAACATTGAAACTTGCAGTTGGGTTCTGCAAGAGGAGAACTTTGAGATGGAGGTGAGGCTTGTGCACCAGACTTTTGGGTGGCATAATTATCATCGTGCCTCTTCATCTGATGGAAGTTTCAAAACTTGGTGGGGTCATAAAGAAATACCATCCATTACTTTTGTTGTGCTTTATTTAAAAGGCTTAGGTTTTTAGACTTGCTTCTTGTTCAAAGCATTGAACATCATGAATATCCTTCTTGTCCTTCTTCTTATAGAGGAGAATTAGTAACACCATCATCAGTCACATTATATTTATGATCACACAAAAAGGATGACTTTTGGGAAGGTATGGGATATATGCCCACACACACTTTAAACACTTTGATAATTAGATGCTCATTAATAGCTTCATCATAAGAGGTAGGTTCATGTTTGAGGACCTCAAGTTGAACCTCCTGCCTCAATGCTCACATGAACATACCATAAATCTAGTAATCCAAAAACCTAGTCCTACATGTATAAATAGCTAAAACACCATCTACATAAAAAATTAAAGTTTGACTCACCCTTGGCCTATGCCATGGAAGTGAGTGATTAGATGCTAAGGTTAAAGGGTATGTAAATATTGACATATTGGGAGGAAGTCATCTAGAAGGAGTTGGAAACTAAAGAGATAATTTGATGGAAAATTTTGAAACCAGACAAGGGCTTCAACACATAGAGAATGAACAAAGAGCTTCAATATCATGCCTTCATCCTATTCCCAATCCATACACACCATCATGAATGCTGTAATATGATCCATGGGACTAGAGTCCCACATTCCATTGAACTTAGGCAATTCAAGGATAGGTGTAGGAAGAGGAATAACATGCACCCAAGGGGATAGAGGATTTTGATGGAGATCCTCATAAGCATGGTAGATAGTAGGATGACAACAAACTATGAGAGGGGGATCATGATGGTGATGATGCTGCCTATGCCCATAGGCATCACCATGACCATAATCATGGGTGAAGATGATACTGGGGAGGTTCTTGATAAGGAGGATGCTCATGATAGAAATCATCTCTATTATGGGGTGGAGAATGACCATAAAAAGTGTGATGGTCCCCACAAGGATGATGGTAAGACATGTTATACTCTTGAAAATGGTTGTGATGACCAAGATATCCATGGTGATGGTCAAATTCCATTATATGAGGGTAAAATGGTGGGAACTAATGCTCTTAATAGGCATCCCATAGATCTCTAGTCCATAGATGATGATTAAAATTAGCATGATTATTGGAAACTCTAAAGACAAGGCTATGAGGATGAGAGGGATATTCATGATGAAGATACCTCTATGAGTGGGAATAATTATGACCCATAACATGGATATGAGAAGGTTCTTGCTATAGAGTCTCTTGCTAAGAGAGAGGTGGGGGACTCATACAAGAACTAGTTTAGGCACTCAAACCAGACTGGGTGTAATCTCTATCTCCAAAGGAAGCATACCATCTACTTCTAAGGGGAAAAAGATGCACTTCATTCACCTAAAGGCATCTACGATAATCATCAATGATTGTCTATAACTCATTAGGTCCTAGACAATCTAGGGGATCCTTATTACCTCAAATGGGTGAATGGGATACAACATGGGGTAGAGATGAAACATCCTTAGATGAATGAAGCTTGGACTGGTGAAAAGGAGTCTGAGTCCATTGGTTATAATCTAACTGATCTTATTCCCTTTCAAACATGAGAGGGTGTAGAATACCATGCTGGGTTGAGGGAAGCTCTTGGGTCTTATGGTGTCTATGGTGTTCCATTACAAATGCGGCTTGCTCATTAGTGAGATCAGGGATGAGACCTTGAATCCATTAAGGTTGGCATCTCAAAGGTGGGAAATTAGCCCTGGATGAAATGAATCATGAGAAACATATAAGACAACAAAAAAGGCAAAGTAATGGAGAACTAACTTGGATAAAGACACAAAACCAAATCAAGAGCAAACAACCAAGGTGAGAGATGAAACATAACTGAAAGTAAAGCCTAAAAACTAATAGAGGGCAATCGGCAAAGAGATCTCTATATAGGATAAAAATAATTTGAAACTATATGTGAAGTCCTACCAAGCATGCTAAAATTTAGCTCCAAGAATTTGAATGGAACCACCAATGTTTGGCAGGGTGCTAAAGCAAACCATTAAGAGGCTAGAAGGCTCAGGGGTTCTATGGGATACAAGAGATATATAGTGGCTATCCAGTTTGCCATCTTGCACCAAGATATAGATAGACTTGTAAACTAGGTTGGGGCTAGAATGAATAGGTACACCAAGTATGCAAGTAACTCTAGTGGGTCCAACCACAATAAAACAAGTAGCTAAGGCCAGACTATTGATTGCATATAAATTATGAAAACAATGATACCGAATAAAGAGAGCTAATAAATGAAATGTAAATCTAGATGCTAAGGCACTTTCAGGATAAATGAAAGACATTTTAATAAATAAATACATTTTCAAGAAAGGGTTCAAGAGCATGCCTAATCTATATTTGAGTTATCTTTCATATTCAACACTATTGTTTTGTAACAATGCAATGTTTTAGTTTAGCAAGAGATAGAGATTGTTTAAGCAACTTGTATAGATAGTTTTGAGCATGTAGAGTCCTACTATGTAATGAAAATGTCACCAATGTAAGAATAAACATGTAATGATAAATATTTCAATAAATTAAAATATCTTGTAACCACACACATAAATGCGTAAACTTTAGAAATAATTCTAATTAATGCACAAAACAACTAAATCACTAAAACAAATCAAACCCTAGCATGTATACTACAAAAAATAAACAAAGAGTTTCACTTTGTAAAGTAAAGTACCCTCATATCAAGATAAAAAATATGTTCAGACTTTCTACCAGCCAATTTTCCTAGCTAAGAGGCAAGAGAGGAACAAGATCTGGCTGTGTGTAAGCTGAGTCTAGACCAAGAGCCAAAAGCTATGGAGGAGGTGAAGGAGAAGCCACCAATCTATGAAAGAGCCAATGCAAGGAGCACAAAAAAGATGCAATGGAGTCTTGAGGGAGTAAGGAACAACCCAAAAGCTTTAGGAACACCATCAATAGCAATGAGAATCACCAATAATAACTGCAACAATGTAGGCCATCCCTTGTCACAATGGAAGCTATTGTGCCAAGCAAGAGTTAAGAGAGATTCAAGGAGGCAACCAAGATTCCAATAGATTGATCAAGTGGGAAGATCAGAGAAAAAAATTTATCAAGAGAGAGGCTCAAATGAATGAGAATGAGGCATATATCCCCACCCAAATCTACCAAATGACCTAAAACTAGCCATTTTTTGGCAGTTTGACTTCATTTTGGGGCTTTTTGACACGTTCTACCTAGACCATGGCCTAAGCCATAAATTTTGTGAATGAAACATGTAGCCTAGGCCATGGGTTTACTTCACACAAACTATGGCCTAGGTTAAACTTTGTCTTGGGTTGGTCAACAGGCTCTCGAGTGGCCCCAGGAGGTCTCTAGAAAGGCCTATCTTATGTGTAAAAGGTCCAATATGAACTAGGGATGTAAGGAGGGTAGGAATATGATGTGGGAGAGGTCCAAACAAGTGGAGGATGTTTCAAAATAGGATTCAAAGGGTCGGTAGTCTACACATGAGCTAATATATAATCATAGGGAGAAGTAGGGTCACGAGAAGTATGATTACAAATACCACACACATGAATAGTCACCCAATGTAACTATAAACAATAGTCACTCATGGAACATGCAATATAACACAAAATGGTCACACAATGTATCAATAAAAAATATTTATCCATGGAACATGCAATGTAACACACAGTGGCCACATAATTTCACCCATAACAATCATCACATATTTTAATACACAATCAAGGATCATACCATGTAATATTCATCATCATAAAACATGAATATAATAAGAAAATCTAGTCTACATAATCAATGCATGTCATCATCATTCATAGTAAAGTACAATGTGCATATAATGTAACACTCTAAGGAGTATACACAAGATCAAGTCATGTATAATCCATGTAAATAGGTGTATATGATCAATGTAATGGTCATACAAAGATATAACATATATAGCTATGTACCAAGATGCTCCTAGTGTATACATTCCACCTATGTAGGAAGGTAGCCCCTAGGTGTAGGAATGTCTCACATATGTATTCCCATGTCATATGTAAACTATACATCTTACATCTCACTCATGTATACCATGAAAATCATGTGTGTAGAAAATTTATATGTAATATACCAAGTATATGATAAATAACATAAATGAATCATGTAATCTAACAATACATGTATGCATAGGTCTTAATTTTTTTATTTTTTGAATACTTTGATTTTTTTTCCATTTTTTTCAATTTTATGTTTTATGTTCATGTTAACCAATGATCTCATCAATACCATAATCATTTTTATGTCCTATATCATGTATTTTGTAGTCACCATTTGTATTATCGTAGTTATCTATTACTTTAGACACATCATCCCAATCACTTTATGTATTTATAATAAGATTATATGATCAACTACACCATACTTTTTAATTATCTCATTAAATTCCTTTGTTATTTTTCAATCAACATGCACATATTTTGCCCTTATATTCAGTAGCATTGAATTGAATTTTTGGTCAAATAATTTTGGAAAACTTTGTGTGCTAAATGGATATTCTTCACACACTTACATGTGTGGAGTGGTCTAATGTAGTTCACAAGTAAGCATATCTTACAGATTCATATCTAACATTAAGATCTTAGGAACACTTGAATTTTTTACATGCCTTTTTAAATTCTATATATAATAGCTCTTGACAAATAGTAATATATTGAGATTCTTTCTATTCTTGCTATTTTCATGGGAGATTGTTTACTTGTTCAATTCCTTGTTCTATACTTTGTTTACTTTTTTTGGGCATCCATACTTGTGTTCTGCAAGATGTAATTTCACTCTTAATAGGATTCTTCTTGTATAATGTTCTATCTATATGATATTTAAACAACCCACCTTAGAAATCAAATGAAATAATCATATTGATCTTATCCCATTTTGATTCCATTTGTTGTAACCATGATTTTCCCAATATTTCATTTAATTTTGGAATATTAGGATTCACATTTAGTAATTTATTCATTGTCTTAGGCCTAAGAGAAACCAGTACAATGATTTTCTCTATTGCATCCTCATAAATGGTCATAAGTCGTAACTCATGCTCATCATATCTTAATTCCTTAATAAAATCAATTGTGTTATTATGTTGCACCTTATCATCAATGTTGATTCATTTTCTATGTTCACCTACTATAAGAGCTTAAATGACCATTGGTTCCTTTTTAGGAACATCTTTAGATACATCGATATTGGTAGATTGTGAACTAGAAGAAGATGGAAAAGCCAACTTGTAGAAGTATTGATAGATATCTCAAAATGAAATAACACATCTATCCACAAATTTGTTTGATTCCATTTTACAATGCTTGACAAAATTTATCTGTATGTACAAAATTTTATTTCCCACTTGTGTAAGTTTGTATGTGGGGTGATGGAAAGTAGAAGGTAATATGGTCATTTTATTATCAAAAATTGCATCAAATAACAATTGGTCTATCCTTGAAACTATCAAATTGGATTGATTGATTCCCATTTGAAGGATTAGGACTCATACAAGTTACCATCAAATGGAATATCTTCTTTAGAGATTCTTTCTTATCAATTTATCAATTTATAAATTTCTATTTATTAATTTATTTATGTTTAACCTCATTCTTAGGTGAAAATTCATTTTAATTGGTTAAAGATGTTGCATTGTGAAAACTAGTAGAATTAGAGGGACAAGTACATTTGTACATATTACCATCCAATTTAGCCTTTTGTGATTTGAATTCTAAAGTCAAAGTAGAAACTTAGTTTTGAAGCTCACTTACGAAACACGTCATAGATATTATATGACTTGTAGGAATGGTGATGGTTTGAAAATATTTGTTCATTGGTTTCATCTCACCATTTTTATTCAACATAGACATAATTGCCTCATAATAAATATTTATATCATTACATTGTTTAGAGTCACATTCCAAATTACTAGACATATCATTGCATAGTTTAGAACTATCATCATACTTCATATATAGAGAAGTAATATCATCAGATTCTATTTCTAGTGAAGAAAGAATAACCTCACATAATATTTCACTTGAAATATCATTACATTTAGAATCATTAGTGAAAGGTATAACGTCATGAGAGTCAAAATGTATTTCATTTATTCGTTGCATTATTTTACTCTTTCTTCAGTGGAATCCTAGTAGTATTAAGAAGTGTTTTAGTTAATTTATTTTTATTTCTTATTTTTTTAGTGTATGAATAATGGAAGAGTGTAAAGCAGGAGAACAAGAATTGATTTCTTGAATGAAAAAATTACTTTGTTCTTCTTTTGCTTCACTCTAATTGTATAAAGATATATATCCAACATACTAATCTACCAAATCATCATGATCATAATCATCATATTCATTTCCTTAGTTTACAAAAACATGTTCCTTATATACATAAGCATTATCATTAGGCACACAAGAAGGATCATCTACATCAACATTTTCCCACTCATTGGCATAACTATAAGGCACAACATAATAGATAATAAGTAATCCATATTGTGAGACACATTATGGATTTGGGGAAGCATATCCATATAAAATCACAAAATGATAATATGAAAAGGAGTGAAATCCCAAGGCATAATCCTAGGATAAGGGTGAACTTATAACTCTCGGGTTTTAAGGATTAAAACATCAATAATTGAAACCCTAAAGATAAATATAACCAATAAATAACCAACCACCCCGAGAGAACCATGAGAAATTTTTAGAAATAAAAATAGGTTTTTGATACATATTAATAGATAAATAAAACCTAGAATTTGTTTAAAAAATAAACATGTCTTACACTCTCTAGACCAAATTTAGTGAAAATAGGGAAACCCTTTCTGCCAAAAAATCTATATAGAATGGGAATAAAATTAAGTTTTTGATCCAATAAATATGATTAAGATAAACCTCCAAGAATTGTAAAAATATGATTATTTTTAATCAAGTATTAGTTGACCATGTATGGGGACAAGTGACAACCCTATTAGAGGAAGCCTTAATATGAGATTAAACATGAAACTCTAGGTCAAAAGAGAAACAATTCAGAGTTGTGTAGAGGTTAAGGAAAAATAAAAAATTCCAAAACCCTAACTTAGAAATATGAACCCCTAGGAAAATAGGATGAAACTCTAAGGAAAACCTAGGGTTTGTTTCTCTCAAAATAATTATTAGGTTCCCTAATATGTTTTAACATATTTTGGATTAGTATTCTAAACAAATTAAAACTTTGAATATTCATAATTTATAATATATATCTTAAATAAAACAGATCTAAATGTAATAAACATATTGAGATTGACTAATTTCACATATAATTATAAAAATAGCCAAGACAATAACATACTTTTCATGTTTTTGTTCTATTATGATCTGTGTCATTGTAAAATCTTCATAAAATCTCTAGAACGGATTTGTAGTCATTCAACTCAAGAGAATTACTTTCAAAATTTACTTAGATGAAGCTGATAACACTTAGATTCTTGCAACTATCGAATATGTTCATTATCTATTAGAACTATATTTTGCATTTTTACTAGTTTTTTTAGCTATAGAGCTCTATGTTTAATTGTCAATATGTTTTTGTACAATTTTAGAGGCTCATTGATATGCACATATTTCATATTTGTCTTCCTTCACCTTGAAACCCTAACTCCACTTTTAAAACTTGGCTTGGCCTATCAGTAGGGGTTATAAAGACACGTCAAATAGCCCCAACTATTATAGAAAATTTTAGTACCCCTTTCAAAAACATAAAATTATTCTTAATCTCACATATGATGGCACAAGTCATAAAGTTTAAAATTGATGGTAGGGACCAACTTGTTTACATTAATTTAATGGTTTTTTATGTTCATGTGATTTAATCCAATGTTTTTGATTTGAACGCTCATAAAATTTTAATATAATTAATCAAATTATTTCAAAAATAATTTTTTTTCATGCATTTAGAAATTGCAATTATGTCTTATCACATAATTTTGAGTAAACATGGAATAACAAGTAAGAGATGTTTGATTTCAATTAAGTTGTTATATCTTGTTCACATAAGTGTTCATTTATGATATATAGATTTCATATATTGATAATGCACTTGTGTTTTGACCTAATCATGCATCTTACAAATTGAATGCTGATAAAATGAATATAACTTCTCAGGGTAATCCTCAGGTCTATAGGTTTTGTGGTATTCATTAACGTAAATTTTCAAGGGAGATTCAAATGTTTTAAACTTGTTTATTAAATGATAATGTGGTTGTATTTGGTAACACTTGATCTTATAATTTTGTTGGTTTTACCTACGTATCGGTTAGATATTATCATGTGTGCTAACATTACCATGGGTTCATTGACATTAAGCAGCATTTCAACATAATGTTTGATTTAGTACCTAGATATTTGCATATCTTCAAAGCAATATATATTCAAAAGGGTTCACATTTAAAGTAGAGAGTGTAGAGGTATTTTGGTTGTATACATCATGATATTAGTATAAATGTTTGTCCTTGCCTCAATTTGAGTTGTCGATGGCAAAGGTGGAAAAATACTTGGTAATAGATTTATCATTTTGCTAAGATATATTATTAGTTATTTGGCGATGGTTATAGTGCTTATTTGGTGGTTGTTCTTGGCTAATTAAAACATCCACTAATTTAGTGGACACATCACCCTAACCAAATTAATGGATCACCTTGGAAGTTATTCCACCATAAAGCTTTCAATTTTCATTATTCAAGCCTCATTCAGTCAAGCTTGTTATGGAAGGAACACTCTCTCAATTTGGTTTTTGAAGGAAAAGCAAAGAGATTCAGTTCTTAGTTATCTCTTTATATGTAATCACCTGGGTGACAGGTATATTAATAGTCCACTTGGTTGATTTTTTTTGATAAATATGCATTTTAGTGATGAAAATCATGGCGGGAATCATTGTGGTTCTACATATGTTCTTTATGTTGCATGAAATATATTCCCTTAGCATGCACCATTACATGTGGTTGAAATTTAACAAAATAAATTGAATACAAGTTGATATTTTATTTTGGTTCATTTGAAGGAAAGATTGATAATGCAAATAGTTACATTTTCATGTAAACATTTTGTTGATGAACTATGAATGAAATTGAAGTTTGGGTTATGAGATTTCATTAGAAATGAAATATTTGGTTTTATGCATGAAGTCATTTATCGATGGCATGCACGTGTTTTCTTTTTCTGCACTTATTTTCATTTGAAAGATTTGAATAGACTGTATTATTATCTTTGTTAAATTATAAAGCTTGTTTTGGAAAGACTTGTAGTCATACGTAGTTTCTAGGTCTCATTCAAAAGCCATTCGTATCAAAATTATGTGTTTGTGTAGATCCATACATTTAGTGATTTCCTTAATGTACACTTAGGTTTGTTGTTACCACTTTACATTCTTGTGTAATCAAATAAAAAAAATTGTTTAGCCTTCATATTGAAGTTATCATTTGGTATTTATTTTTCGTAAAGGCTATCAATGGTGGTGTATAACCCCTTTATGCATGCATAAGTTCTTGGAGATATTGTAGTTGGTTTATTGCATGAAATAGGTTTGGAATTTGTGCTTGTATCATTATTTGACAAAACCTTGTGTGTAATTCATGTTTTCCAATACTTAGATGTGGAAGATTGAACATTTTTAAGCTCTTGTCTTCAAACCCTCTTTCGCATGTAGATTCATAGTGATTAAATGCTTGAAATATAATGTTATTTTATTATGAAATAAATTGCATATAAGTTTTATTTTGATGTTAAAGGAAATGTTTGAGTTGGCATTGGTATTTTACCTTCAGTAGGTGCATATATAGAATAATGGGGGGAAATGTTAACTTTATGACATTTGGATAGTTTGAGATGATATACAATATATGACAATATAATGAAGGTTTAATGTAGTATTGTGGTACCTAGAAGTTTGTAGGGTTGATTATAATGTTTTAACTGTGGTTCCTTGGTTATCTCTATGCATGAGGTTTTGATTGTGGACTTAATAATGATGTTTATTATTTTTGCTTGCATAAAATATGAGGTATTGATAAGACTCTTGAAAAGTTTTTTTTTTTGTTTTGAGATGGTGATTATATTATCTAAACATGAATATTTTTCCTTGAAGCTCTCTTCACTGAGTCAATAATGATAAGTTTTGACAATATTATGTGCTCTTAGAATTTTTGAATATTGGAAGTGATGGTAGAAATGAGTTTTGAAACTAATGCACTATTCCTAATTAATAAAGTTTTGTGGGTTTTAAGTTGTTCATTTGGTGATGTTGCTTATGGTATTATTTTGAATCTAGAAATTTAAATGGTGATGGTTGAATTAGTGGAATAATCTTCTTCAAAATTTTCTTTATATTCAAAATTTGTTTGATTCATTTTAAATTGATAAATTGTATCCATTTAGCATTATTCTTAAGGGTGTTTTGTTATTAAACATAACTTCTCTATTAATTGGATTAAATTATATGAAAAATAATGGTTTATTTGCGATGGGTTTTGTGGTAATGTCTATGCATGAAAGAATAATGTCAAAGAGTTTTTATTTGAGTTATTTCAAATTTAGAAACATCTCAAGATGGACTCCAAATTCATGGGATTATAGAATAAATATTTGGGGAAGAAGTAATACACTTTAGAGTGGTGGTGCTCCTTCATGGAGTAGTCATCATGAAAGACCTTTTTGAGGCCTCAGGGATGTTAATGCCTTTTATTGTCATTTTAACAGTAGAAACTATGTATACATTCACTTTGATGTCAAAAAACAAAACTTATAGAATATGTTAGATAATATTTTGTCTTGTTAATTTAATATCTATGGAATGTCTTCCATAGAGGTCTGAGGTGAGCCACTTCGATATCTTATCATTTTGGAGGAGGTACTCCAAGTGAATCTTCTCAATGTTTGCACATAGTTCTTGATTTTGTACTTGATGACAAACCTATGTTTAATTATATTGAATTAATTTTTAAGATTAATCCTATCCTTACCAATAAGAATCCTACTCTTGTAATTATTCTTAGGCCTCCTTCACCTCTTCCTGACAAACCCACATCTCCAATTAAAAAAGGTGTTGGTAGTCTTAAAACCTAGCCTATGGTGACATGAGTAATCAAAAAGGTCAAGCTTGAGATTCATGATGATTAAAGAGGTAAAAACTTGGTCGAATTCCCTGTTGCACCATTGGATTACATTGAGGATTAAATAGATAAGAGATCTTTTTGGATTGATCACTTTCTGGGAGTGATTCTGATGCATAGTAGTTTTTATATGGTAATTTTATTTTGTTTGGCTTAGTTTTTTTATATTGCTTTGTGAGACTTATGATGTTGTTTATTGGTAATTTTAGTTCTGAACTCTTTCACATTAGATTTTGGTACTTTTAGACAATTTCAATTTTTGAAATGTTGCTCAGTTTGATAGCATGGTAGTTGTTCATATACTGGGTCAGTGACTTTGATGATCTTGCTCATTTTTTTCATCAAGTAGTACTTACTTGGATGTTTGTTTGACATTTTATCATGTGATGTTTACTTAGGAAATGGTATGCTACTTATGGATTATAATATTATGTATTGTTTATATCATTATACATAATCATTTGTTATTCATTTAATATATACACATGTAAAAAATTGTTTAAGTGATGTTTGAAAAGTCAAGGGGCCCCACCCAATAGAAAATATTAAGTTGGTATATTTATTTATTTGGTATCATGAACTTTATTTTAAAATTTCTAAACATAAAGTTAAGTTATAAAATTTATAATTTATAAAGCAAATGATAATAACGTAATTATCTTTTTAAAATATAATTAATTTTATGCAACATAACTAACTAAAGGTTAGTTACAACTTAAAAACACAAACACCTTAAATGAAGTTACTATATAAGGATATTGAAGACACATAACAAAGTGATAAAACAAATACTATAAATATTTAATTTTCAAGCTTCCATATCTTTCTTCTTCTATGCAAATATATTTGAGATTGACCAATCACTTGAAAATAGACCAAGCAATTCCTTCTCTGATGATGAAGTAATATGCTTGAATAATGCATGTATATCTAAGTTTCTTTATTCATTTATAACCAATTATCTAAATGATTATAAAATAGTAATGTTTTTGATGATTGTAGATATGCAGTCATATGCATAGAATTTCATGTACTTTATCTGGATAATGATGAAAACATCAAATTTTATGATATATTTATTAGTTTGGATCTTAGATTAAAATCAGATTTTCATAATGTTCATTTGATTTAGTTAGTTGCTATTAGACTAACGTTGGTTTTCATTACATTTTCCTTGTTTAGTTTCCATTTTCATTTATTTTATAATTCTTTAGGTTTTATGCATTGTTTCTCTTTTAGTTTATTCTAGTTTTAAATTTAGTTTTAAGACTGATACAAATTAATACATTGTTGAATTATATGAAATGGAAATATTTCCTTCAAGAGATTATTTTTCTCATAGTTTTACTCTGTTAGACATGTTAGATTATATTTATCTGATTTGATTCTGATGATTCATTTATTGAAAGATGTAAATTAATTTAGAAAGAAGATAATGATGTATTAAGTTGATTTATCCCCAAAATCATTAAAAACCACATTTACAATCTTAGGATAAATATTTGTTCATTAGATCCCCTATGATTAAACTTATTTGATTCCATATTCACCTTCATGATAAGTAAAAGAGTTGATTCATTGACATGACAAATTTCATCATCAACAAATTTGGAAATTATAGTGGAGAGTTTTTAAAAGATCATTTCCTTATTCATTTCTTTCTTTAAATCAGTCTTTCTTATCCATAACCATTACTGGGCGTCATCTTATTATCCAACATGAGTTTGATATTGTTAAAGATCAAGTTGATATTAATTTTAGCATTGTTTATTTTATCTGGGATAATAAACCTTATGATCTACATCACATTCTTGAGGCTATATCAAAATAATAATACAAATTAACCTTTGAAATAGATTGATATTCCACCTTAAGCTAGTAAACTCAATTTCACATTCAGGAACAAAATTATCACATTAAGTGAGAAAGAGAGAAAACCTTGGATGCTAATCCTCTACTTAGAACTCATTTTCTTTATGAAATCCCTCTTTTTGATGATTTTATTATTACTATTGATCCTAATATGTCTTTTGAACCAACTAAACCAAGTAGAACTATAGAACCTATTGAATCTTCTAATGGAAGAACACGCTGGAGATAAAGTTAGGGATCTCATTCTTGGTCTGTAGAATTATAGAAACTAAGTATAAATTATTGATAATGAAGTAGATTCTGATGTTGAAAATGAACAAGTTGTGAATCTATGGATTTGTGTAAATCTAATTAATATTAGTTCTCATCCCTGTAAGCTTCCATCTCTTAAAGGTCTTAGTTCTCATCCCTGTAAGCTTCTCAGGGAACCCTGGTCTTAATGAGTTTTTCAATATTTTTTTTTATCTAGGTGAGACTATTTATCATTTATTACTAGATTTACCAATCTATGTTAGAAAATTCCACATGACATTAGACCATCCAAAAAATTACACATATTATATTTTTGTAGTATATTGCCTTTAAAATAAAAAATAAAATGGATTTAAATTATAAATACATTGCATAATATTATGATACAATTAATTTTTTGGATTTAAAGATTGATTTAATATGAAAATAATTTTAAATGTTTTGGATTTAAAGATCGATTTTCTTCTAGTTTAACTTATAATAATATATAAATTCTAAAAGAAATACATAATATTGGTAATGAATGGGTCACCATCAAGTAATATTTGAATGACAAACCTTTAATATCAGGTAAAGCTCCTAATCCTCAAAAAGGTAATAATGAAGAAAATATTAATTATTGTCATGCTTGTAAAATATACTATGATCCTAACACATGTATAGTTGTTTAGAGATTTACAAGATTTATTCAAGAAAAAGGTAATATTGCCATTGAATTGGATGATAATATAAACATATGTGGTTCTTAAGAGTATTTAGACAAGATCAAAATCACTAATGTTTATGTTGTTCAGACGAGGAAAATGAATTATAATTATATCCCTAAAAATAATTCAAATACAACTCACAATTAAACATCTACTTCCAAACCTTCCACACAAGATAGAGATAAAGTTTCACATGATATTAATGTTATAGATAATTCTACTAAAAATTATTAGCAACCTAATCATTTATATATTGGATTCAATAACACACAATATCCTCCTTATAAGCCCATAAATTAAACTCATATTTGTCAACCTGATTTTGGTGCTTATAACATTTCTAATGATTTGGTAACCATTAAGTTGGATTTTATTTGTTTCAAATTATTGGTTTACTTGATCAAATTTATAAAATTAATGATGCTATTAAGAATCCAAATATAAATAATGTAGTAAGATTGTAGGAATAATCTAGTAATAATGAATATAATTCTATTTTTTATCAATACAATGATCCTCTAGCCGATTACATTCCTCCATTTTATGTTTCTATTAAAATTATTGATAAAGTTATTCATAATTATATTCTTGATATGGAAGCTTCTAAGAATATCATTCCTAGGTTGAGTGATAATCAAATAGGTATATGTTATGAAACTAATAACATGAAACTTATTGGTTTTGATTCTCGTCAAACCAGGAGTTATAGTAAGTTCCGTGACATTGTTATCAAAATAGCTCAAGATGAAAAAATTAGATGCATGTCAAATGTACATGTTTTAGATATCCCTGCTAACTATGCTATGTTGTTAGGCAAATATTGATCAAAATAAACTAGTGCTTTCATAAATAAGGATAATATTTGTGTCCCTATTGAAAATGAAATTACATTTATTTATAGAGAGGAATGTAATAGCAATCCTATAGAATACATACCGACCATTTTTACATATGTTTAAATTGAAGTTGGTACTTATGAGTTGCTAACTTTAGATGAACTTGGTCAATAGTAAATAAAAAATATTTCTAGGGAAACCATCTGGTCTTTTTATTTTTATGGGGCTTGTTCATAGCATGGGAATGGTGTTGGAATTATTTTGATTTCTCCCATAGGTAATTTTTTTTGTTACATTTGTAAATTACCATTTGAAAACACTAATAACACAATTGAATTTCTAGGAAAAAAAACTTGGAGGTGCAAATGGGAGATATCCCCCAAAAAAAAAAACTTAAAGATTATGAGCATAATCTTAGAATGCTCATCAAGGAAAGTGGAATAAAGATGGAGCAGGTAACATCAAGTATTTGTGTTGCTACAGCTAGCCTTGGTAAAAGAGCAAATGAAGAAACAATATCCTTGAAGGGTCCAAGTAAGAGGACAAGGCAGAGTTCGAGGAAGAAATCCTTGTAAGCTGTTGCTACTTCAGCTGCTAACTCCATCCAGGATACTGCTACGATTGGGAAGGAGGCTGTCAAGATGATCATGGAACTGCAATAGAAGCTTAGGGTCTTCTTTGTTGGTTTTGTTCCTGTTCAGTCCTTATTGTTGGTTGTTGTAACTGGTTCTTGTTTTTGGTCCTATTTTTTGGTTCTTGGTCTAAAACTTTATTTGAGGTTCCAGGTCCTTGTAAAACCTGGGTACTTTTATTGGATTATGTTTGATCAAAATAAACTGGTTTTAGGTCCTTGTAAAACTTGATTTTGATGCTGCTCTTTAGTAGGTTTCAGGACTACTTTTCTTGGTGGTTGTTAATGCTTTATCTTTTTTGATTCTATTATAGGGTTTTGGGGTCCCTTCAAAACCTGCTTTTATCGTAATCTAAAACACAACTGAATTTGAGTCTTTGTGTTTAATTCTTGAAAAAATAATATAATTAAATATCACACTTTTATAGATTTATGGAGATTTTGAGTTAATTGTTAGACAAATAATAAAAAACTATAAAACCAATCAAACTCATCTCCATAAATATACTCAGAAGGTCTAGTCACCTACTAAAATCTTTGAGACATTTAATATCACATATATCCTTAGAGAATTTAATTCTCATGTTGATAAGCTTGATGTTTTCTCTTCTAATGCTACCTTAAGTGATAGTAAACCAACTATAGATTTTTTTTTTTGAAGTTTACATACCTAAAATGTATGATCATAATGATAATTGGCTTATTTTTTAACTGTGATGAATATATTGATGTGTTTTTAGAAGATAACTATTTTTATTATGATGATTATATGCTAAATTATGGTGATTATTTACGATTAAGTATTTAATCTTAGTCTTAAATTTTAGATTTATTAGCGATATGGTTAATAATATATAAATAGTTAAAGTACAAGGGTGATAAATTAATCTATAGCAGGCCAATTAATTACAAACTTAGATAAATGAATATTTTAAATTATAATACTGAGATATGCTAAATATATAAAGTACCAAATTTGAAAGATGTTCAATTGATTTCAATACTAAATAAAAATGATACTCAGCTGGGTTTACTATGTGTAAGCAAATATGGACTAAAAATAGGTAAAAATCATGTAGGATCAATATTTTGGATCAGTAGTTAGATTTTGGAAACTATACTTATATAGCCACATAGAATATCATATGATTTGGACACTACTATAGGTACTAGTGTCTAACTATGATGCAAGTGTCTAGTACAGAATAATGAGTGTTGATCTAATTAATTTCACTATTATGATTTTTTTTTTATCACCTTTCGAATGATATAATTAGATATGGGATACATGTTGTCACTTTTTGTTAATTGATCAAACCCTATATCTTCACCTTTATTCACCCTAAGAATAAGTTTGCTAAAAATGGTTTAGTGGGCTCATGGTGTCGATCTAACCTCAATGAACCCTCTATCACTGAGTGCTATCTACATAGCTAATACTCTAATTAGGGCCTCAAAATTATGTAATTATCCTCTATGTGTGGGAATATGTGTGCACAAGGGTGCAATATACTATATGAAGATGCATGTAGTTATCTAGATTTTGAATTGAAAAATATCACTCATGGGTTGTTATTTAAATACTTTAGATTTGCAATATGATTTCTCTTAAGCTTAATATGAAAATAGAGATGAATAGGGTAGATTAGCTTGGTTGTGCAGTTAATTGATTAAGCTTTATTAAGTGATTGATTATTATTTTCTAGATGAGGAATGATGAGGCTTAGACTTGTATTTATATGACACCTATTGAAAATATCTCATGGCAGGGTTCAATAAGACAAATAGGCCGATCCAAAATTTTGTAACATTTGTGATTTGGATGGATTTTAGAAATTAGACACTAGATAAGGTTCTAGACACTACCATTAGTGGTAGTGTCCCTTTGTGGGTGATAGTGTCTAGAAGTCTATAAAATAGCTACATATTCTTTATAATGTAGGAGACCTAGGTCATCATAATGATATGGATTAGACTAAGAGATAAGTATTTAGGCATAATGAGATGGCAAGTGAAAGCCTTTCGATATTAAGGAGGTATAAAAGTGAAAGGTAGAGCCCTGATTGATATTTATCAAATGTACAATCCTGAGATGCTATAAATATTATGTTTTAGTATCTACACTCTTGCCCTTAGATCTATAAATGTATAAAGATGAAATAAAAATTTTAAAGGAAAAAAATGCATACCTAGGTCTATACAACACATCTTGCCTTTATTTGAATCCATTTTGAGTGCTTTGATGGTGTATGACTTGTAACCAAAAGCATGCCATAGTATAAATTAGTGCATATAATATGAAGTTTGAAATAATTGTAATACTTGAAAATAAAGAGAGCAAGGAAGGAGTACACCTATGTGTTGATGTAACCATGTTGCCTCTTAATGATTTGAATTGGTAAAGATGCTTACTTATGAATCATTAGAGCTAGAATAGGTTTGAACCTAAACCTTGGAAAATTGAATAGGGAGATTAGAAGGTATTATGTCCATAATCAAGTGTGTGGATGAGTTGTGACATGATCATTGAAATCATAAAATCTCAATCGCACAACTCAAGTGTGAATATGTAATTTGGGGAGGGTGACTTATTTAATCAACTCATCTTATAAATCTAGTGAGATTGTATGATTTAATCAATCCAACTTAAAAATATAGTGAGGTTAAATTGTTTAATCACTTCAACCTATAAAATGAACCAACTACTATTGTAAAAAAGGCTTGATAATAGTCTTTCCTAGTGTAATCAATGTATCCTAGTGAATAGTATAATTGGTAAATTTTTAATTTTTTGGTGTAATAAAATAGAATATGCACCTTTAATATGTCTCAGTTGGAGTAAATGTGTCATAAATCTTTTTTTTTTAAAAAAAAAAATCTATGCAAAATCAATGCAATGTATAGGATTTTGACCCAAGTATATATTTGAATCATGAAACTGAACTAGAGATTGTGCAAGTGTAGAGGTCATGTCTTTGTGACATGCCCCCACTAAATTATAGAGATAATGATAATTTTTTTAAGTGTGGAGGTCATGTCTTTGTGACATGCCACCATTAAAATATATAAACTGTTTTAATATGGAGGTCATGTTTCTATGACATGCCCCCACTGTTGTGACTCTCCTTTTGAGGTGATCAAAAGAGAATTTGGTAGGTACCATACCTCAAAAGGATAAGGTAACTATATAATTTGTGTATGAATAATGTAACATATAAAGATAACATGTTGATGTAGATATATTAATGAATCTTATATTATGTGATCACATCAAGTCCTAAGATACATGATATAGATCATGGAAACATTTGGAGAATAAAAATATAGGCTTAACAAACAATGAAGCACACACACAATATAAATTAATTTAATACAAAAAAATGGTCCAAAGAGACCACATACAAGGGGCATGTTCAAATTCCACACAATAAAAAAAAATGACATATTTAAATTCCCAACCAACATAAAATGACATATTCAAATGTCCAATCAACATATAATGGCATAGGGGCCAACAAACAAGGACCATATTTAAATGTTCCACAATCAAGATAATATCAGGCAATGGAATACACTCAATGAAGTGAAAAATAGATTAAACATAAACAACTAACATAAGTATACCATATTATTGCTTGTATATATGTGTTAGTTAAAAAATTATGTAACATAGTATATTAAGTACACTATGAAATATATGAGCATAAATATAGACATGTGTAAGTGTTGGTATATAAGCTCAAACATGATGATGTATAAATGATAATAAAGGATATGTAACATGTATCAATCATGATCAAAGAAGTAGATGACCCTAACGTACTATATGATGCAAGTAGAGGAGAGGTCTAACATTTGAAAGTGCATATATCATATGTCTGTGGATGCCTACATCAAACTCAAAGATTCATATATATAAGTTAAATGATATGATATATACTAACATAAATCAAACAACATAGATTCCAAGGAGCTAATAAAACATGGTGCTATTGAATATTTTTATATTTTTGAATTATTTGAATGTTTTTATAATTTGTTGAATATTTATTTTATTTTGATTTTAATATTTTTAAAATATTTAAAAAGAAAAGGCTATACCTTGATCCCATCTAAGAGATGCTCATAAGTAGCCTAAAACTCATAATATGGTATATCAAGCTAGTGGTACTACCAAGGAGCATGCATAAGTGTCATATTTATATTTATAGAATTTATGGTACTCTGCATATGTATAATAGGAATCCATGGTCATGAAGAAACAATATAAGGATTAGGGGCTCATGGAATCCATCATTTAGTGATTTTTGGTTTCTTTGGAATAAAAATAATTTAAACATGTTTAATTGATTTATGTAACTTAATATGTTGTATAAGAGTAGATGAAGATTTCATGGAATCCATTGTATATATCTTTGGCAAAAAGTCCTCTCCAGTGTGGGTCACTTAGGAAATGAGATTTCCTATTTCTTACCCTTTCACAAAAAATTAACCTTAGTTGGTTTGATAATTACCTATCTTGGAATAAACTTCTCTTATTCAAGTGGATGTTCATATGGAATTCTAGAAACTGTGACTACCTTTTTGGTATGAATGATTTAATACACCTCTACATTATTTTAGGTACTATTCAGAGATTATGTATCCAAGGTTGACCGAGTAACATACCAAAGACTCTTGTATATGGTATAACTAAAAATACGGTAACCACATGTGCTAGACCAACCTGTAAAGGTAAATAAATCTCACCAATAACATGTGATATGTCATCAAATGCTCTGACCATTTTGGTCAAAGGGTATAAACCATCATGTGTATATACCAAAGGTGTATGTAATGTCATAGTATATATGTTCTCACTAGCACTATTATCAATCATAACACTATGTATGGGCTGATAGTCAAGGTATGATTGAATAAATAATGAATGAAGATCTGAGTCATCATTCACTATTTCATTATCATCAAATGTCATATAAGGTATCTAAATTATAGTAGGTACTATGCATGTATAAGTCCCAATAATCCCATTTAATGGGTACCCATAATGTGATGGAGGATGATGTGCATTATATGCCATTTGCACTTCTAGATCATTTTTAGAATGATCTTACAAAGGATCTTTAAATATTTTTTGATTTTAGTTATTATTAGGTTATGAAACTGAATCCTTTATAGGATAACCAAAGGTAATATGTTGGTCATCAATAAGGTCTTGGAACTTATGCTTGTATAATGCCCAAAGCCTTGGTGATAGTTAAAATATGCAGTAACATCATATCCTTTGGGTATAAGTTGACTCATATCAACCTCTGAATTGAATAAGTTGGAGACTTAGGTAATCATGTAAATGATCTCTTATGTGCATTGGATAAGATGATTTGATTAGTTTTTTGTGACACTACATTAACCATTGTGGTTGTTTCCTTTTTAGGTTATGTAGGTTTCACCTTGTAACTTGGTTTGATATGAAACCTCGTATTATATGTCGGTATGTTTTATATATACTTAAGATTTCTTAATGAAATAATCTTCTTTTCATGATCTTGAATAATATGGAATAGGTCATCAAAAGATTTTAACTTATTGAAAATAATGGACTCATGTAATGTGGCCAACAAACTTTGTTTGAAGATATATTGAAATTCTTTATCTACCATTGGATTTGTCATTTTGGCTAACATTGTTTTATATCTTAGAACATATTCATTGATAGGTTCATTGGTTTCTTGTTTGATCTTTGCATATTGAGAATATGACATATTTTAAGTGATGTTGATAGAGAAATGTTCTAGAAATTGATCCACTAGAGGTTTGAATGATCTGACTGATTAGATTGCTAAATCATAGAACCATCATAAAGCATAGTCTTTTAGGCTCCTTATAAAGAATTTGTTCAAAGGTTTATCATTGGAATCATAATCAAGGCATGCCATATAGAAATATGGAAGATGTTCAGGATCACCCTTTCTACCATAAAATGTGAACTTGGGTACAACAAAACCAGTTGGAAAATGATGCAAATATATTTCAGGTGAAAGAGGATTATGTAACACATCTTGTGAATCAATAGTATGAGGAGACTTTAAAGATTTTTGTTCAATATTGGTGACCTTTTCTTCTAAAGTTTAAATAACTTGGAGGAGATCTTTCACTATAGAACCATTAGGATTAAGAGTAGATATTTGAGTAGTCACCAAAGCAGACGTAAACATGGTTTGAGTTGATATAAGAATTAAAGTTAGTATTTGAGTTAAGGCATTCACCAATCCCATGGTAGATGTAGCAAAAGTATTTTGGTCTTTGGGAAACAATGGTTTCAAAACATGATTTGTGCCCCCACTAGACTTAGGAAAAAATAATGTGCTCAAAGGGAGGGATAAGTTATTTTTGCCCTTTTTTTTTCCAATATGGTTTTGAGGATCTCATCAAGATCCTAAGGATTTTGATGAATAAACTATCTAAACATAGCAATAAATTGATCTTTCTCTTTATCTATTTGGTCATGTTCATTATTTGTATTAGATTAATTATTTTTATGATCATAATCATCTTTTATAATAACTTCAACATTTTATTTATTTCATTATTATGACCTCAATTAGGCATAAGATTTGATACTTCATTGGTTTGAGCCATCTTAGGTGGAAAAAAAGGAAACTCCAAGTGTTCAATAGAAACACCACCTAAGATAGAGTTATGCATGCATTGCATACAGATAATAAAATAAATATAGAAAAAAGTGGCAAGGAAAAACCTTAAGAGGCTAAATACCCTAAGGAAATCTAGGGTTTACATACAGAGACACAGAGGTCAAGTTCACCAAATGTTTAACCCTAAATTTAGATATGTGTTGGATAGGTTTAAGAATATAGAAGTAGTTGTAGCACAAGTGTGATAACATAATCTATAGTAGGCCAATTTATATAAAACCTAGATATATGATACTATGAATTTATACAATTGAGATTGCTAAGAATAGTAAAATACAAATATTAAAAGATATTGAAATAAATAAGAAACAATGTCTTTGTTCACACACATATTTAGAATAGAAATAGGTGTAAAGTGTGCAAGATCAATATTTTGAATCAATTGTAATATTCTATAAATTTCACTTCTGTGGCTATGGACACTACCATTAGATCTAGACACTATCCTCATTGCTAGTGTCTAATTATGATACAGGTGTTCAATATAAAATAATGACTGTATCTGGTGTGACCACCTTATCTTTTCTATATTTTTTGTGTCCTCTTTACTAGTGTATTCAGATCTAGGATGTAAGTTATTGCTCTTTGTTAATTGATCAAAACCTAGATCTTGACCCTTCTTCACCCTTGAAATGAGTTTGCTAAAAATGGGTTAGTGGGATCATGGTGTTGAGTTAAACCCAAATACCCCTTTGTCAATGGGCACTACTTATATGTCCAATACTATAGGGAGGGCCTCATACTTATGTAGTTCTCCCCTATGTGTATTAAAGTGTGTGTACAAGGTGTAATACAATATATGAAGATGAATGTAGTGATATAACCTATAATTTGATAAGTATCATTCATGGGATACTATTTGAATGCTTCAGACTTGAAATATGATTAATCTTATGCTTAATATGACAATAGGGATGAATAGGGTAGAATGACTTAGTTATGTAGTTGATTGATTTATCTTTAATAGGTGTTTGCTTGGTCAGTTGTAAGATGATGAATGAGAAGGTTTAGAATTATATTTATACAATATGCTTTTAAAATATATTATAGTAGGGTTCAATAATATGAATAGGTCATCCCATATATTTTGAATCATTTGAAATTTGGATGACTTTGGTGACTTGAACACTAGATAAGGATTTGGACACTACCATCAACAATAGTGTCCCTCTGTGGTTAGTAGTGTCTAGAAGGATAGAAAATAGGTATGTATATAAAACTAATAGTGAAGGATGTTTATCAGGTTTTAAGCCTTATGTGTAGTGCAAAAGACATGGGTCATAAAAATGATATGGATATAACTAAGAGATAATGATTTAGGCACCATGAGATGGTGAATGTGAGCATTTCAACAATAGAGAGGTAAAATATAAAGGGTAGAGCCCTGATTAATATTTTAAAAATGTACAAGACTAAGATGATTATTCAATTTTAGTATCTACACAAACTCACCCTATAATAAATTATTTAAATTAGCCCGCAATAGTTCTTGTAGAAAATCTTATAGGGAAACATATAACTTGTTGCAATTAATTTTAAAAAGTTGCTACAAATTAAATACAATTAATACAAAATCATGAATAAGATTTAATTACCACACCTAATGCATATATGATTTGTATATCATATAATGCGGTCATTTCAAGATGAAAATAACACTAAAAATTTAGTGTTGTAATCACACATCGAACCTGTTGTAGTCTAGAATTGCACCCTTTTTGGGAGTTTTTCTTAGGCTCTCTCACTCCTAGCTACAAGCATTGAGACAACCTCAGTTGTGGTTATCCTATAGTGAGGTTGAATCCCTAGGATTTTTTATGAGGCTATCTCCTCAGATGCTTCACTTCATATCTTATTTCCCACACTAAAATCTACTATTAAATAAGGAAAAGGGATAAGAGGATAACATAAAAAAGGAAATCTAAGCTAAGGGAGGTGATGCACCAAATAGAGAGTGATCCACATTCAAACTAGGAACCTTAATGACTAATAATAAACTTAAACAAGACACAATCTAGCTGATCCTATTTTAAAGATGCAATCATGAGTAATTATGTGGAGGTCAAAGGGGAGGATGAAATTTGAAGGGTAGGAAGGAATAGATCTACATGAGAGACACTATAACTTGTAATGCTTTAGAAAGGCACCAAAGGCTAACACATCACATGACCTATAATAAACCAAGAAAACTAAAGTGAGGTGCATAGAGAAATCATATATGATGAGAGAAAACATACATTCTACAAGTTAAACTCCAATAATGAACACTTGACTTCAATGAAAATCAAAAAGTTGTCTTATATTGCTTCAAGAGAGTGCTACAAAGAAATTTTGATAGAGTGACTCTATCACCAGTTGAGAGATATATTTTTAGGCTTAGAAGCCTCTATATATAGTAGAAAGGAATGAGAAAAGAGGGGGATTATTTGAGAAAATAGAGAGAGAGGTCATAAATGGCTACAACCACCACTATGTCCTTGAATTCTTTTTGCCTTTAGAGCATGCAACTGCTTGACCATGAAATGAACCATCTAAGATCACCATAAATCTCCTTGATCCCTTCACACATTTAAGTCTCCTTTTTTGGAGCTAAGAGAGCCATGTTGTGGGTAGCTGCATGTTCTTGCTAAGTGTACATGATTTGATCTCTTACATTTAAAACCTGGCATGCTCCTTACTATTGTTTTGGACTTATATATTTTATACTAAAATCAATACCCCCTTGGTTTTTTGCATGTCCATCAATTTGCTTATGCATGGATGCTTGTGAGTCATTGATTTCCTACCAATTGAATGTGTCTTTTACACTTGTCATTCACACTTTCACCCTTGAGATTCATTGACCCCTTTGACCTCTACTCATTATTGATCTTTAATGTAAGATTTGATTATGCACTATTTGATCTATCTCCTAAAATGCTGCCACACATTATCTTTGTGTTTGGCCAAAGACCCCTTTGATGGATTTTTAATGCCAATAGATACTTTCTTTTGGGGTTTTTCTCCTTTTGGACAATTTTCTTGAACAATTTTATGGACCTATTTTTTGAAGGAATCAAACTTCAAACTTTTTGAGAATGACTCTTTGGATTTAATTGCTTTGGCCACTTCTTTGAAAGAAAAGGTCTTTGGGACTTTTGTAAAGATCCACTTCCTCAAGAGATACCCTTCAAAAATGCTGCATAAAACACTTTCCTTCAAAAATGCTGCATAAAACACTTTGGCATGGAAATGACTCTTTATAAAAAGTGTTTTGGCCCCTTGCTTTGAAAATGCCCTTTAGAACTTGAAAAAGATCCCCTTTTCACAAAGAAAAGTGCCCTTAAGAAACCTTAAAGTGGACTATTTTCTAGAGAGAAGCACCCTTTGGGAAAAGTGTATAAGACACTTTACTGTAGAATAATGCCTTTGGGAATTTTGAAAAGGGATACTTTATTGAAGAGTTACCCTTTGGGAAAATTGTCTCAGACAATTTTATCAAAAGATAAGGTCTTTGTCTTTTGTTTTGGACATTTTTTCTAAAATAAATATCCCTTTGGAAAATTTGTCTTGGATAACTTATCTAAAATAATTCAACACGTAGCCAAAAAGGCCCTGAAAGAATGAAGTAAAGACTTAGTTGAATAAAAGATTTTGCACTTAACTTTTGGCTTGTAGGCTTACCTTTGAACACTGCTATTGAATCCTTAAAAGACCTTGCTTAGATCCTCTCTATTTACAAATGTTGGATCCATTTCTACACCTTTGATCCATTACTTCATTAAACCATGCAAGAGCTTTATATGTGGGCCAAAAATGGCCAACACTTTGGTGGCTCATAGGGGTTGCATGCCTGTCGATGCAAGAGAACCTATACCAGTTGGTTAGAGCCTAATCCATTGGGTATAGAGTATCTATTTGTGTTTAAAACATTGACCTGGTGCCAATCCTACTCTAACCTCTCTTAAAATAAAAACAAGGGCCAAAAGAACAAAGCAAAATAGAGTGCCCAAGGCACTTATTGAAAGGAAACTAGCCTAGAACAAAACAAAGACAACAGACAAATGTGTTTGAAACAACACTTTGAATAATTTAAACAAAACTAATCTAATATATATACCCTAAAACTATGTGTACCCTTTCCTCCTAGATTAAAAATAAAGTTTGATACTTTTCTTGCATCATGAGATAAGGGATTGAATAAGGCATGCAGCTTCTTGACCCTTGGTCTTGATGCCTGCTTCTTCTTTATTGTAACTATCAACTTCTTCATCATTATGCTCAATGAGAACTAGGTAACTCCAACTAGATCAACTATGTGAATCTAGACAGTCTCAAATTCTTCATATGGCTCCTTAACTACAACCTCCAATGGTGGCTTAATAAGGTATACCTCTTTTATTTCTATGGTGTCTTTAGTAAGGACTAGGCTTGTTATTTATTTCATGTTTTTTAGGTTCATCAAGGAGATGATAGTCCATTTTAAAGACCTGAAATAAGTCCACATTTTTAATGAACTCTTGAGGTGGCAGAGTTGAAAGATTACCCACTACATCCCCTTTGATCTATTTGACAAGGTTGCTCTCTTTGGATGCAACCATACCATAGTTGCCTTGGAAAAACACATAGCTGGCTCTTGAGATCTCAAACAAGTCCTCAAATGAGCCTTTCAACTAATTGGTAACCTCTAGCTACTTCACAAGTTCATCAATATGATCAACTATTTCATTCATTTTCTCATCTTTTTTATAATGTGGTAATTCATCCAAGGAAATGATGCCCCAACCCCCTCATTCTCAACATAAAGTGGTAGCTTTGCATCCTCAATAGTGTAGTCTATTTCATGCACAATTGCAAAAGAGTCTTCAATATGTTCTCCTTTTTTTAATAAGGTTGAGCTGATTTTTGACTTGCCAAAGGGGGACTATGGTGATTTATTCCTCATAGTCACTCGTGACATCCTCTTTCTTAGCCTCTTTAGATGCATCTTTTTGGTTTTCCTCACAAAGGAGAGACTCTTTCTCAAAGAGTGGAATAATAGATTCTTGAAAACACTTAACAAGGTGAGAAAGGTTCAGGGAAGTTATGGTTCCTAATTTTGTTCCTAAAGTTGATCTAATTGGATCACCTTCACCTCCTTTTCTTGATTCTTTGCTTCTTGAATGGCTCTCCATAGAGGAAAGGCTCTGAGCTTTTAAGGGGAAAGGAGTGGAGGCTGCAAGGTCTCTTGTCTGACTTTAGGAATCACCACCTTTTACTTCTTCTGCCCACTACTCTAAATGGATCTCCAAGATGGGAAAGATAGAGGCTCTCCTTTGACCTTCTGATTCTATTTTTCCTCTTCTTTCCTTGTCTTTGCTTCTAACTCTCTGATCTGTTCTACTATGTTCCCTTGAAATATCTCCTCCTTGAGGTGGTTGGGAATAGAAGAAGGCTCTTAAATAGGGATGATGGAGGTTTGCAGGGGTTCATATCATTCTTTGTCTTGGACTCTTAATTCTAGATCTACCTTCTTTTGCCCACTCCATGACTTTACCACTTGGAACCTTGAAGGATTTCATAAGGGGTTATTGGGGAAGAAAGGAGCCTTGGATCTCAGTAGCATGATATTCTATAACAAGCTCTTCATTTTTTTGATAGCTCCTTTGAATATATTTCCAATAAATAAAGGTTTGAGGAACATATGAAGGACTTGGGACATTCAAAGGAGAACTTGAAATGGTCACTTGAGGAGGAATGGATGGCATATAAAAAGGTGGAAGTGGTGTATATGTAGGCATAAAAGGTTGGTAAGGTTTCCCCTGCTATTCCCCAAGTCCTTTCATCTTGTCTTCAATGCTCTAAATGTAACCACATATATTCATCATGTCACCTATGAGATTATTCCAATTTTCTCTCTCAACAGGTGCCCATTATGCTTTTATGTTTCCTAATGACCCTCTCACATAATAGATTTTGTGAGTAGGGGCATCTTGACCATAACATCTCTATGAGAACAACATTAGAGCATGCTTTCAAGGCTTATTAGAGTCTTCCTAAGTGTTGATATGGATGGCACGTGATAAGGTTGATAAGGAGAAATATTATTATGGGCTTGTTGCCCATAGGAGGGATCAGGGCAATATTCTTGCATATATGGATCATGAGGAACTTACCAAGGTTTATCATAGCATTGATAGGGTTCTTGATAGGGAAGATAGACATTATATGGATATTCACCATAGCTATTCATATTAGCCTTATATGTCAAGTGAGATGCAAGAGCTGATTAAAATCTATAAAGAGATAAACTTGGTCTGCTCATAACTAGAAGCTTTGATTTAGAGTCACCATTGGTGTTAATTACTTGCTTCCAAAAGCTGATAGAGGAGAGACACACCAATGATCTTCCTCACCTTGGTCCCATCAGGCATGCTAAAAAATATTGTAGTCTATAATTGTATCCTTTGTGGGAGAGTTTCTTAGGCTCTCTCACTCCTAGCTACAAGCATTAGGATAACCTCAAGTTGTGGGTATCTTGTAGTGAGGTTGAACCTCTAGGATTTTTTATGAGGCTGGCTCCTTAGATGCTTCACTTCAAATCTTATTTCCCATGCTAAAATATAATCCTGACTAAGGAAAAGGGATATGAGGATAACATAAAAAGGAAATCTAAGCTAAGAGAGGTGATGCACTAAATAGAGAGTGATCCACATTTAGACTAGGAACCTTAATGACTACTACTAAACTTAAATAAGACACAATCTAACTGATCCTATTTCAAATATGCAAGCATGAGTAATTATGTAGAGGTCAAATGGGAGGATGCACTTTGAAGGGCAAGAAGAAATAGGTTTGTAGGAGAGACACTATAACTTGTAATGCTTCAGAAAGGCACCAAAGGCTAACACATAACACAACCTAAAAGAAAATAAGAAAACTAAAGCAAGGTGCATAGACAAATCATAGATGATGAGAGAAAACATACATTATGCAAGTTAAACTCCAATAATGCACACTTGACTTCAACTAAAATCATAAAGTTATCTTATATTGCTTTAAGAGAGTGTTACAAGGAAATTTTGATAGAGTAACTCTATCACCAGTTGAGGGATCTATTTTAAGGCTCAAAATCCTCTATATATAATAGAAAGGAATGAGAGAAGAGGGGGCTTACATGATAAAATAGAGAGAGAGGTTGTAAATGGCTATAACCACCACTATGTCCTTGAACTCTTTTTGCCTTTAGAGTGTGCAATTACTTAACCATGAAATGAACCATCGAAGATCATCTTAAATCTCCTCAAGCCCTTCATGCATTCAAGTCTCCTTTTTTGGAGCTGAGAGAGCCATGTTATGGGTAGATACATGTTCCCACTAAGTGTACATGATTTGATCTCTTGTATTTAAAACCTGGTGTGCTCCTTACTACTATTTTGGACTTATATATTTTATATTAAAATTGATACCCCCTTGGATTTTTACATGTCCATCGATCTGATTGTGCATGGATACCTGTGAGTCATCGATCTCCTACTTGTTGAATGTGTCTTTGACACTTATCATGCACACTTTTGCCCTTGATATTTTCTAACCCCTTTGACCTCCACTCACCATCAATCTTCAATGTAAGATTTGATTATGCACCATCAGATCTAGCTCCTAAAATGCTACCATGTATCATCTCTACGTTTGGCCAGAGACCCCTTTGATAGATTTTAAATGCCAATGACTACTTTCTTTTGGGCCTTTTCTCCTTTCAGACAATTTACTTAAACAATTTTGTGGACTTTTTTTTCAAAGGAATCAAACTTCAAACTTTTTGAGAATGACCCTTCATATTTATTTACTTCGACCACTTCTTCGAAAGAAAAGGTCTTCAGGACTTTTGGAAAGGTCCACTTCCTCAATAGATACCCTTTGGAAATGCTACATAAGACACTTTGGCATGGAAATGACTCTTAAAAAAAAGTGTTTTGGCCCCTTGCTTTGAAAATGCCCTTTGAAACTTGAAAAAGATCCCCTTTTTTCTAAGAAAAGTGCCCTTTAGAAACCTTAAAGTGGATTATTTTCTTGAGAGAAGTAATCTTCGGGAAAAGTTTATAAGACACTTTGTTGTAGAATAATTCCTTCAAATTTTTTGAAAAGTGCCACTTTATTGAAGAGTTACCCTTCGGGAAAATTGTCTAGGACAATTTTCTCAAAAGAAAAGGTCTTTATCTTTTCCTTCAGCCATTTTGTCTGAAAGAAATATCCCTTCAAAAACTGTCTCAGACAAATTGTTTGAAATAATTCAATACTTAGCCAAAAGGCCCTGAAAGAATGAACAAGTAAAGACTTAGTTTAATAAAAGATTTTGCACTTAGCTTTTGGCTTGCAGGCTTAGAACACTGTTGCTGGATCCTTAGAAAACCTTGCTTGGATCCTCTCTATCTGCAAATGTTGGATTTGTTTCTATGCCTTTGATCCACTACTTCATCAAACCATGCAAGAGCTTTATATATGGGTCAAAAAAGGCCAACAGAACCCTCATTAGAGACAAAACCATCCCTATGGCTGAAAATCAAGGGAAAATTTCCACTAATCAATTTTATGAAATTTCCATTGATCAAAATATAAACTTATGAGCACATAAAATAGACAAATTCATATGTTATTATGTACATGACACAAGCACATGAAATCAATTGATTTATAATTTTATGCAATATGTTGATTGTCTTCATTGCAATATCATCCCACATGGGACCCTCAGATCGTATTAGGGATGTTCTTACTCTTAATCACATATAAACACATAAATAATACATTGGAGGTATTTTATAAAAATACAGTCCATTTATATAGTAACCAAGCTTGTTTTGATCATTCAAAGGTAATTTATCTATATCCTTAACGAGAGCAATGATCATCATCATTTACAATACTAAAAGTAGACTCACATGAGATAGATATGATCTTACATTTATACATACCTTAAAGACAAAATAATGTTAAGATTTTACTCAAGCATGTTTATATTTAATGACATATTTTATCAAAATTACATCACTATTATTTTATTTTGATTTTGATTAGAATAATGCATGTGAGGTAAACATTCAGGTTTTGTAAGACACTCATGTTTATATATGTTGTTTGAGAATTGGATTCCATAATTCTTTTTCAAATCCTTGCTTTGGTCTCTGACAAAGCACAATGGGTTGTTCTTGACCCAAAAAATGCATAATTAAACCATGCTAAACAGGACATCAATAAATACTTTTATGGCATAGAGCTCAATTGTATGATAAATATAAATGAATTCCTTGAGGTTATATATGCTAGTAAATCATATTTTTTCCATTCATAGATTCCATGTTATTGTGCATTTGATTTTTGACTCATCTAATATCTATTGTACATATTAAATCTTAATGGTTCCACTATTATATATTTTTTCCCTCAAGAATTTTATATTACCATCCTAGATAAGCCTAAAATAAATAATTAAATTGTTGATTTTATTTGACAAATAACATCTTATGAGCAAAGCATACAGGTGGATGATGATTTTTTAATGTTTTCCATGAAGTATCATAGGTTTTATAAAAAAATTGGTTGTATAAAAGTCTTTCCATAATTTATCTTTATTAAGATATCCAACAAAATATACCCACAATTATGATAAATGCTAGCATTTGGAGAAATCCACACACTCCGATAAACTCTATTGAGCAATTTTAAATTGCTTAAATATCACTCACCAACCGGTTATCTTGTGGCATGATGGATTCACTCAAATTAAGATATATACATTGGATTACTAAGCATTTCTTCATGTTTTCACATACACCAAGTTAAAATTCAGTCAAGATGGCTTAAGGTTGATGTTGGGAAACAAGCTCAAAATATAGAGAAATTCATATATACATTCAAGACTCAAATTGATTTAAGAAGATATAGAGGCTATGGTAAAACCTCTTCATAACTTTATCATCATGTTGTCATTTTCAAATACTCAAAAAACAAAATTAAAAAAATTAAAAATTAAAAACCTTGCAAGAATTTTTTTGAAAAAAATAGAAAGAATTTTTTTTAGGAGGTTGATTACCCTAGGGCAAGATAGATTTTGCATAAAGAGACACAGAGGTCAGGTTCACCAAATCTTTAAACCTAAATTTATATGTGTTGGAGATAGGATTAAGAATATATAAATATTTCAAGCACCACAAGCGTGATAAACTAATCTATATCACATCAATTAATTGTAAACTTAGATAATTGAATATTCTAAATTATAATACCAAGATACACTAAATATAAAAAGTATCAAATTAAAAATATTTTAAATTGATTATAATAACAAATATAAATGATACTTAGCTAGGTTTATTATGTGCAAGAAAATCTAGAGTTGAAATAGGTGGAAAGTATATAAAATCAATACTTTGGATTAGTCATTAGATTCTATAAAATTTACTTTTATGGCCAAGGACACTACCATCAGATCTGAACACTACCTTTGACATTAGTATCTAACAATGGTGCAAGTTTCTAGTATGTAATAATGATTGGATATTGATGTGAGTAATTTCATTATCCTAGGTTTTATGTAGCTTTTATTTTGATATATTCAAATCTAGGATACAGGTTATAGCTCTTTACAAACTGATCAAACCCTAACTCTTCACTCTTAGAATTAGTTTGCTAAAAACAAGTTAGGGGGATCACAGTGTCGATCTAACCTCAATGAAACCTATGTCATTGAGAACTGACTACATATCCAATACTCCAAGGAGGGCCTTTAACTTATATAGTTCTCTCTAATGTGTGGGAATGTGTGTGCACAAGGGTGTAATATACTATATAAATATGCATGTAGTGATCTAGTTTGTAACTTGATAAATATTACTTATGGGTTTTTATTTAAATGCTTCAGAACTATAATATGACTTCTCCTATATTTTATATTAAAACAAGGATGAATATGGTAGAATAGCTTGGTTGTAAAGTTGATTAATTGAGATTTAGTAGGTGATTTCTTGGATTTGATAGATGAGGAATGAGAAGGCTTAGACTTGTATTTATACCGCACCATTTGAAAATATATAATGGTAAGGTTTAATAAGATAAATAGGCCAACCCATAGGTTTTGAAACATTTTTGATTTAAATGAATTTTGGTAATTGGACACCATCATTAGTGGTAGTGTCCCTTTATGGCCAATAATGTCTATAAGGCTATAAAATAGGTACATATTTAATATTTACTCTGAAGGATGTTTATCATGTTTTCAATATTTTTATGTAGTGCATGAGATTTGAGTCATCAAAATGCTATGGATAGGATTAAGAGATAAACATTCAGTCATAATGAGATAGTGAGTGTGAGCCTTTCAGTAGCAGGGAGGTCTAGAATGAAAGGGTAGACCCTTGATTGATATTTTTCAAATGTACAAGACTAAGATGCTATAAATATTTAGTTTTAGTATCTACATTAAGCACTAATAAACTACCTTATGGTTTGGTTAGTTTGGAATCCATGTTCATGCCATAATATTAGCCTAGGATCTCACAAATTGAAGATCCATCTAGGAGAATTATAGGTGAAAATATTCATATTAATATTGGCAATGAAGAGGATCCTAAGTTTGTATATTTAGGCATTCATTTTATTATTGAGGAAATAATCCATTTTATTAAATTGTTTAAGGATTTTATTGATATATTTTATTGGTCATACAAATAACTAAAAGGTTATGACATTAAAATAATAAAACATGACATACCTATTGATCCTAGTATAAAACATGTTAGGCAAAAAGTTAGAATAATAATCCCCTTGTTGGAAGACACCATCAATAAGGAGCTTGATAAAATGTTAGAAAATGGTGTCATTTTCATGTACAATATTCAGATTGGATATAAAATTATTACCTATTAGGAATAAAAATGGTGACATTAATTTGTGTGTAGATTTTAGATATTTAAATAGAGAAAGTGTTAAAGACTTTGCCTAGTATAGATCAAATTTTGGAACAAGTTGTAGGATATTTGATGCCACTTCTTGATGTATTTTATGGTTATAATCAAATCTTTGTGAATACATAAGATACACAAAAAACTACGTTTATTACTCATAGAGGAACATTTACTTATAAAAGAATGTATTTCGATTTAATGAATATTGGTGCAAATTTTTATAGAGACATGAAAGTAGATTTGATGATTTTATTGGAATCATTATTCAAGTCTACCTTGATGAACTTAATATCATATAAAAATAGAAAGAAACATATTGATCATCTTTGTGAGGCTTTAAAAATATGTAGGAAGTATGGTATTTCTTTGTTAAATCTGATCTAACTAAACCATTTATTTGTATTTCAATTATGAACACATGAGAAAAGTTAAATAAAATCTAAAGACCATTTTAACCTTAGGTATTTCTTTTGGTAAATTTAATTGTGTGCAAGTTCATCCCTGATTTTTCTACTAAAACTAAATTTTTACATATTTTACTTAATAAAAATCAAACTTACTTATGGGATATTAATTAAAATTCAGCATTTAATCAAATAAAAAATGCCATAACAAGCACTCTTGTACTTGTTAAACCTGATCTAACTAAACCGTTCATTTGTATATAAATGAAACTAAGAAATCCATTGTTGATGTCATTATCAGCATGAATCTATTCATGAAGAAAGAACAATTGGATACATGAGTCAAGTCTTGAAATATGTTGAAGCCAGGTACCCTTTGATTGAAAAGATTATTTTGTCATTAATCTCATTCTTAAATAAATTCATATATCTCCTGATGGGAATAAAGTTATCATTCATTCAAATGTGCCTGATTTTATCTTATCTTTTGAAGCAACCACCATTCAAGGTAGATTAATAAAATATATTTTCAAAATATAAGAGTTTGATCTTGAATTTGAAAGCTCCAAAACTATTAAAGTAAATGATCTAGATAAACATCTAGTTGAAAATGTGACCTCTAGCATAAATATTTTAGTTTTGTCAAGTGATGATAGATTAAATGTTAAGCCTCATTTTTAGACCATAATTTTTTTGAATTATCAAAATAATTTAACATAGGACTTGAAATGCATGGATGAGAATGCTTATTTTCACAAAACGAGTAGTATCTTAACCTTATTTATTACTTCTAAAACCAAGTCTATCCTGTATCATTAGATAAATTTCAAAGAATATAATTAATATTGCAGGCTTTAAAGATTGTTTTATTAGAAAAAAATGTTCTATAGAAATAGAGATGGAGTGTTTCTCCATTGTTTGACCCATGATAAAACCCAAAAACATCTTAGGAATTGTCATAAAGGTAATTGTTGTCGTCAGTTTACAGAAAAATTATTGCATACAAGATTTTATGTGTAGGTGATTACTACCAACATTATTTCAAGATGATTATAAATTGGTAAGATCATGTATGCCTTTCCAAATTTTCATTGGCCGAGTTAGACTTCTAACTATGCCTTTAAACCTTGTCATACTTGAAAATATTTTCACAAAATGGGCATTGATTTTATTTCAAAAATGCATCCTCCATCTTCAAATAGTAATGAATACATTCTAATAGCTACTGATTACTTTATAAAATGGCCTAAATCTACAAAATTAAAGAATTCTATCACTTCTATTTTTTTTTTCAAAATAAAAAGTTTCAAGATTTGGTGTTCCTTATGAAATTATTTTTGATAATGACCCTCAATTTACCTCCAATAATTATTTGAAATGTATAGGGAATTATTTAATTATTTATAGTCATTCTTCAAAATATTATCCACAAGTAAATGGCCAAGTGGAATCCACTATGATTTTGATTATGAAAAATTTAATTTGTGAAAATAAGATAAATTGCCATGTTAATGTTTTTTAAGTATTATGGGCTGACTGTACAATATTGAAAGCTTCCAAATGTTATTCTATATTTATTCTAGCCTATGAATTTGAAGCCACTTTATAATTTAACTCCAAATTAATTCATCTAGGATTACCCTTCAACACCTTAAGATACAAATATAATAGAACATAGATTAAATGATATTTTAATTTTAAACGAAACAAAAGAAACAACTTTGCATAAAATAAAAAAAACTAAGGATAAACTTAAGAAATTATTTGAAAATAAAGTTTCAATTTTTTTTAATGCTATGAATTTAGTGTTTTACTATGACAAAGCTCATGAAGAACCTAGGGAACATCATAAATTTGATTCACTGATGTAGGAGCATCACCTAGGAAGACTTTTGTAATTTTGATGTAGGAACTAGTTGGTTTAATTTTTGGCTTGTTCAAGAGTATTTTGAGTCTAATGAGTATTTGGAGTTCAATAAAGATTAATTTCTAGGATTTTGGATGCATTTAGAGATCTCAAAACCAAGTTCTTGACTTTCCTTCTAAAACAATCAATTTGAAAATTTGAATTTATTTTATGACTTATAGTGACGTGTTCATGTTATTGTAAGGTTATAATGATGTATATTTATGTGATTATAGTATTTTGAATACATGTATAGTTATTAATATCTTGACACCATCTTAATCATGATTTTCATGTTTCGATCTTAATGTCTAAACATGTTGATATATTATGATTTCTACATACATTAGAGGGAATCAAGAAGTAGTTGGAGAGATTTTAGGTGATAAAATTTTCTATACGCATGAAGGGAGACTAATTCAGGGTGGACAATGATGGAGAGAAGGAGAATACAAGAAAATGTCAAGAAAAGCATCAAGAGATAGAGAGGAACTCTATTTTGGTTGTACATGCACATTTTGATGTAATATCCATCCATAAATGAAAGAAAAAAGTTTTACGAGTCTATTTTGGAATATATGAGACATTAAAATGTGTGAATAAATTCATATTTCTCATAATTTTTTAAATATTATGTGGATTCAATCAATTCTTAGCTTTTAAATTTGCATTTCCAGTATAGATGAAGAGAGGAGAATTCAACTAATATATAGTCAAGAATGACAAGTGTTATATTTTTGATGATTATTCAAGTGGTAATTAAATTTTTAGAGTCATAAAAATAGTAGAGAGTCACTAATTGATTAATTTAATCCATTTTGACACTAAAAAATCCACTTATAAGTGCAAGATTTAAACTAAACCTCGTCATAGTCCTATAGAAGCACCCAAAATTCTATAAATTTGTATGTTGGAGCGTTGTGGCTATTTTTCATGCATAAATAATTATTATAGAAGTTAAATTAAGGAAATACAGACCTAATAAAAATATTATAAGTGTTTTAAGTTGTCATAAGTTTAAATTAGCTCATGTAGAAGGCTTTGGGGCACCTATAGGCCTGTCAAAACCTAAACTAAGGTTTGGAATTTGAAACTTGAATAACTTTTGTTTCCACCACTCAAAATTCTCAAAACTTTAAAATATAAGGTAATTTATTTTGATTTACAATATTTAGGAGGTTTTGGGATAGTACCTTTCCATACAGTATAGAATCTAAGAGCACATAATAAATTAAGCCTTAATATGCCTAAAAAGAGCAGAATCTGTAGGAGAAACATAATTTTAGAAGATTTCCCTTGAGAGTATAGATCTAAAAGTTTATGTGAAGTCTTAAGGGCCTAATGGATACTCAAAAAAATATGCTTAGTTTGCTTGGAACCTCTGTATATTTTTTAAATCTATAAGATTGTCCAAAAGAAGGGCTACTAGAAGACTAAGCCTAAAAGAAAAAACTTGTATTTTTGAAGTACAAACTCTCTCCCTCTACATAAAATTGGTACTAGATTAGGTTTTATACCTAAAGGAGAATTTAAGGAAGGTAACACTCTTTGATATCAAGAGAGAATTATTTTTTGTTGGTTAGTTAGATGGAGAAACCAAAATACCACCTAGAAAAACCCAAGAGGAGGTGGAAGAGCAGGTATCCAGATGGGAAATGCTATATTAGAGGAGTTAAGAAACCTGAGGGTGAGTTTTGATGCAAGGATTATAAAAATAGAATCTAATAAGAGAAGAGGAGTTATAATAGGAGACATAAGTGATAAAGAAGAATAACCACAAGCTCTAGAGGAGGAAGAAGAAGATAAAGAGCATTAGAAAGAAGGAATTGATAAACTACTGAAAATAATGGTGGGATAGGGGTCTAAACCAAAGATTGAGATTATTACTTATGTAGGTAGTTTAGATGATGAGTAACTTATTGATTGGATTACAGAGTTAGAAAAATGTTTTGGCTATGAAAATGTACCAAAAGAAAATAAGGTCAAATTTACTTACACAAAATTAAAGGGACATGCATATATTTGGTAGGATTACATATAAGATGAAAGGAGAAATAAGGGATAAGCAAGATAAAATATTGGGACAAGATGGTAGAAAAATTGAAGGTCAAATCTCTACCTAGTGACTATCATACAAATATTTTCAAGAAATTGCAAAATTTAAAGAAAAAATAAATGGGCGTTAAAGAGTATACTGAAGAGTTATACAAGTTGACAATCAGATCAGGACATGTAGAAAAGAATAAAGAGAATATTTCTAGATATATTAATGGATTAAGATATAATATTCAAGATGAAATCATCTTAGTCAGCCTAAGAATATTTTAGGAATGATGTCAATATGATTTGAAGGCAGAGGATAAACTAAATAAAAGGCAAACTCAAGAAAATAGAGGCAAAAGTAGAAGTTATAGAGGTAAAGGACACCAAGGAAGAAGAGGTACATCACAAAAGACAAGTTCAAAACTAAGTAACTCATAAGAGCAATCATCTACTTTAAGAGGTGGATTAAAAGGAAGGAGACCTTATTTCAAAGGAGGATACACACAAAGAGGAAGAGGATTTAATGGATTCACTAGAAAATGTCTTAAATGCAACAAATTTGTAGAACATAGATTTTGGGTGTGTCCAGAGAATTCTCAAGAAAGTAAAAATAAAGTAATACAAGCAGAGGAAGAAAGTATGGATTATCCATCTCATATATAATAACTATAAATTGGTGAGTCCATGTTGATGAGGAGGGTGCTGATAAAACCACCCAAGGAGAAAGAACCTACCCAAATAAAGACACTATTCAAGACAACTTATAAATCCAAGGTAAGTGCTATAAATTGTTGATTGACTTAGGTAGTAATGATAATTTAGTGTCAGTAGAGATGGTATAAAATATTGGTTTAAAGATAATGCCACATCTAACCCCCTATAAGGTCTCATGACTTTAGAAAGGGCAATAAGTTCTTGTGAAAGAATAGTGTTGGGTAGATTTTCAGATTGGAGGATATAAAGACAAGGTTCCATGTGACATAATGTCAATAGATGTGTGCCATGTCATCTTAGGAATGCCTTGGATAAATTATATAAAGATTGATCATGATGGAAGGAATAATGTTTATAACTTAGAGAAGGATGGCATAAGTCACACATTGTTGCTTCTAAAAGAAGGAAGTGGACAATGAATTAGTTCAAGTGTTATGATGGTGAGTGAAAATAAGTTATTGAATGCTATGAAAGAGGATGAGATAGGTTTTGTAGTGGTAATCAAACCAAGGACTATTATAATAGCCATAAATTTGAATGAGCTACCTCAAGACATACAAAACACGTTGGAAGAATTTATTGATATTGTGGTGGATGAATTGCCCAATGAGCAACCACCTATTAGAAGTATTAGTCACCATATTGACTTTGTATTAGGTGAAAGTTTTCTAAACAAAAATACCTACAAAATGAACCCTAAATTAAATACAGATATTAATAAACAAATACAAGAACTTTTAGATAAAGGACCAATAAAAAAAAAGCCTCAACCCATATGCAGTACTAATTGTACAAGTGTCAAATAAGGAGGGAGATTGGAGGATGTGCACTAATTCCAGAGCAATCAACAAGATAATAATAAGGTATAGATTCCCTCTTTCAAGAATTGAATGTTTAATGGACTATTTGATTGGTTCTAATTATTTCTCTAGGATTGGTCTCAAGAGTGGTTATCATCAGATAAGGATAAGGGAAGGAGATGAATGGAAGATTGATTTTAAGACTAATGAGGGGATGCATGAATTATTTTTTATGCCATTTGGTCTCAATAATGCCCCAAGTATAATCATGAGACTTGTGAATGAAGTATTAAAGCCTTTCATTGGTAAATTTGTCTTTTTATATTTAGATGATATATTGATTTACAATCCAATCAAGGAAGAGCGTCTTTAGCACTGAAGAATGGTGATGCAAAATTTATAAGAGAAGTTATTGATTAACCTTAAGAAGTGTTTGTTTATGAAGATAGAGTTAGGGTATCTTGGGATTATGATTTCCCAAGGTGTTTTGAAGATGGACAAAGATAAAGTGAAAGGCATCATTGATTGGCCAACTCCCAAGATAGCTTATGAGGTCAAAAGCTTCCATGGCTTAGCAATTTTTTATAGGAAGTTTATTCAAAATTTTAGTGGGATTTGTGCACCCATAATTAACACCATAAGAGGGGATAAAAATAAATTTGTGTGGACTGATATTGTTGAGAATAATTTTTAGTTTTTTAATTAAAAAATTACAAAGCAACCTACGTTATCAGTTTATGACTTCAATAAGGTTTTTCAAGTTGAGTGTGATGCAAGTGGGGTGGCCACTAGAGCTGTCCTAAGTCAAGAAGGTAGATCTATAGCACACTTTAGTGAGAAGTTAAATAAGGCCAATAAGAGGTATTATACCTATGATCTATATTTTTATGCTATCGTTCAAGCCTTAAGGAAATGGAAGCACTATCTAATGCCAAAGGAGTTTGTCATATTAATAGAAAATCATGCACTTTAGTTCATAACCAATCAACCCAAGCTAAGGCAAAGGTATATGAAATGGGTGGAGTATTTTTAAAAATTCACTTTTGTCATTAAGCACAAAAAAGGCCAAACTAATAGAGTAGCAAATGATTTAAGTAGAAGGACTTTGCTCATAAGAGAAATTCAAATTGAGAGTGTGGGAATAGAGGTGTGCATGTTATAAGATGGTTTGTTGTTTAAGGGAGTTCAACTTTGTGTACCAAGGAGTTCCATGAGAGAGAATTTAATTAAAAAAAAGCATTGTGGGCGTTTATAAGGTAATTTTGGCCTTGACAAGACTTTGGCTCAGCTAAGTAGTCATTATTATTGTTTAAAATGCAAACAAATGTAAGGAAATTTGTATAAAGATGCAAAGTATGCCAATTTTCCAAAGGAAAGAACACTAATGCAGGTCTTTATCAACCCTTACCAGTTCCAAATAGACCTTGGGACTCCATTACCATGGATTATGTAATGGGATTACCAATAACTCAAAGAGGGCATGATTCCCATTTTGTAGCAGTGGACAAATTTTCAAAGATGGCTCATTTCATACCATGCAAAACAAATAATGATGCTACTAATGTGGCTAAATTGTTTTTCAAAGAGGTGGTTAGATTACATGGGATTCTAATGAGTATTTTCTTAGATAGAGACACTATATTTATGGGGCACTTTTGGAGGACTCTGTAGAAGGAATTGAGAGCAAACTTGAAATTTAGTTTATCCTGTCACCTTCATATTGATGGACAAATTGAGGTGGTTAATATAAGTTTGGATAATTTTTTGAGGTGTCTAACAAAAGTTAATCCTAAACAGTGGGATTTAGTCTTACCATAATTTTTTTTGCCTATAATGACTCATTGAACAAAAGCACATGAATGAGTTTATTTCAAGCTGTATATGGTATGCACCTAACAAGAGTATTTGAGTTAAGAGATAAAAGTAAGATGGAGAAAAGAAGTGCTGAGGGAGAAGAGTTTGCTATTACTATGCAATAGGTGCATGAGCAAGTTACGAAATAATTGGAGTTGTGTGTGGAAAAATAAAAGAAACATGCAAATATTAAGAGGAGAGAAGTCAATTTTTTAGGTTGGGGACATGGTGTTAGCTCATCTGAAAAAGAAAAAATTTCCAAAAGGTGAGTACAATAAACTAAAAGTGAAGAAGATTGGCCCTTACAAGGTCATTAGGAAGTTCTCCAACCATGCATATGAAATTGAAATGCCTAGTGGTGTGGGAATCTTTATCATATTTAATATTATAGAATTGTATCCATTAGAATAAGGGGATAATAGTGGTCAAATAACTAGAAATAAATAAAAAATAGTCCAATAATGGGTAGATCAATTTCCACAAGTCAAGAAAGAGGAACTTGAATTTATCTTGGACAAGAAGGTTAGTAAAAGAACTAGAGGCAAGGAGTTATCAATAATTGGTGAAGTAAAAACATCATCCTATACAGGATGAAACTTGGATGACTGAATAATAAATCATCAATCATGGAGGTACTCTTGAAAACCTCCTGAATATGAGTTCATGAGTCAAATTTATGTTCCTAGGGAGTGTGATGCAAGAGTATCACCTAAGAATACTTTTAAAATTTTTATGTAGGAACTAGTTAGTTCAATTTTTGGATTTTTAAAGATAATTTTGAGTATTAGGAGTATTTAGAATTTAATAGAGTTATTTATAGGATTTTGGATGCATTTAGAGTTCTAAAAACCAAATTCTTGACTTTCCTGCCAAAATAATCAATTTGAAAATTTGAATTTCTTTTGAGACTTATAGTGACTTGTTTATGTTATTGTAAGGTTATGATGATGTATATTTATGTGATTATGGTTATTTTAAATAAATATATAGTTATTAATAACCTGGCACCTTCTTAGTCATGATTTTCATGTTTCAATCATGGCTAATGTCTAAACATGTTGATTTGTTATGACCTCTACATACATTAGAGGGAATCAAGAAGTAGTTGGAGAGATTTTAGGTGATAAAAATTGTTTATAAGAGTGAAGGGAGATTAATTTAGGGTGGAAAAAGGTGGATAGAAGGACAAGACAAGAAAATTTCAAGAAAGACATCAAGAGACAGAGAGAAACTCTGTTCTAGCTATACATGCACATTTTGATGTATTATTCATCCACAAATGAAAGAAGGAAGTTTTACATGTCTATTTTAGAATCTATGAGACATTAAAATATGTGAATAAGTTAATATTGCTCATCTTGGTTGAAATATTATGTGTATTCAATCAATTCTTAGGTTTTAAAGGTGCATTGCTAGTATAGATGAAGAGAGGATAATTCTGCTAATATATAGTCAAGAATGACAATGTAATCTTTTTGGATGCTCATAAATCTATTTAAAAGTGAAATATTTAAACTCAACCTCCACACAGTCCTGTAAAACACCCAAAATTCTATAAATCTATATGTTGAGCCTTGTGGCTATTTTTCATGCACAAATAACTATTTTGGAAGTTGAATTAAGGAATTACATACCTAATCCTAGTCTTATAAGTGTTTGAAGTTGTCATAAGTTTAAATTAACTTATTTAGAAGGATCTCAAGCACCTATAGGCTTTTCAAAACCTAAATTAGGGTTTAAAATTTGAAATTTAAATAATTTTTGTTTTCATTGGTCAAAATTCTCAAAAAATTAAAATTTGAGGTAATTTGTTTTACTATAAAATATTTAGGAGATTTTTGGACATTAATTTTTTATATAGTACAAAATCAAGAAAACATAGTAAATTAGGCCTAAGTAGGCCTAAAAAGAGTAGAATTTACATGAGAAACCTAATTTTGGAAGATTTCCATTGAGAGTCTAGACCTAAAAGTTTATGTGAAGTTGTAAGGGCTTAATAGGCACTCAAAAATATGCTTATTTACTTTGGAACCTCTGTATATTATTTAAACCTACAAGCTTTATCCAAAAGAAGGGATACTTAAAAACTAAGCCTAAAAGAAGAAATTTGTATTTTTGAAGTACAAACTCTCTCCCTCTACATCATTCACTCAGATTTGGTCCTTAAAAACTAGTTTTTGTTCTTGGAAAGAATGCATTTAATTTATAGTATCTTGATGCCAATTGGTTGTGTTATACAGTTAATGGTCATCATTTGAATCTTTTATTTAATTAATCTACCCTTTATTATTTGTTTGTTCTCTTTTGGTTTTATTTTCCTACTATTATTTCTTTGTTTTGTTATGTGTTTGTTTCTCTGGTTGGAATTCACAAGGCATTCATTATTGTAAAGGAGAATGTTGAGTGTGGAGACCTTTGGGGCTATCACATGACCTTAGGAGTATATTTTTGGGGCCTAGAGAGCTCCACAAATGTGGGGAGCATAGTTTTCCCTACTCCACCTTTTGTGTAACCTTACTCCACATTTGAGTGGAATATTCTTTGTATTTTCTAATTTCTACGTTTCCATATATTGTGGAGTTAGTTATTAGATGCCTTTTTACCATGTCGACTTCCTTGATCTTAGGGAACTAGTTGTGTAATTGGAAAAGGGGATGCCTTGTTTCAAGGAGTTGGTTGTGATCACATGTTGTTGGAAAATGTGTGTTAAAAGGTGGAGACTCTATCTTGGCATGTTCCTTCTTGGATGGGCTTTTGGATGATCTTGATGTTGTGGAACTAAGGTATCATTAGTAGATGATGCTTATCTTGGATAAACAAGGCATAATTTCTCCTCTTTTTATGGATTTTCCTTCATTTTCTATATATACAAGTATGGTGTGGCCTTTAGAGATTGATGGTTTATTTGTAGGGTGTGGCTTTGAGGATCAGAGTCAAAGTGCAAATATTTCTGCAAAGTGAAGGTGTTTATTATAGGGTGTGGTATAGTAGCTTGTGAGATATAGTATTATGCAAGTGTAGGTAAAAGTGCAGAATTTATTTATGCAAAATTTTCTACAGGAGATATTCTATCTCTGTGAGAGTTCATTGTAGTCTTATTTTTTATTATAGTTTATATTGAGAACTTTTTTGGGTGAACCACAATAGATCTGTGTTGTGTGTGTTTTTATCTTATTCTCTCCATTTATGCTTTCATAATATTTATGATTTGAGGAATGTTTCCATGATGCATGCTATTGCATAATTTAGATCTAATTTATGGTCATATTAAATCTATTTTAAAGCTCTTTAACTCCTAATAACTAGTATTAGAGCCATTGGTTGTGTGTTTTGCTGAAGTGGTAAATCAAAAGAAAGGATATTAGCTTGAGTGGGAGCTATGGGAGAAGAGATTAGATTCAGAGTTGAGAAGTTTGATGGTAAGCATTTTGGTTTGTGGAAAATATATATGGAAGATTACCTATATCATAAGGATCTATATCTCTCCTTGGAGGTGAAAGTAGAATAACTTGTAAGTATGAGTGATGTGGATTGGTCATTGCTTGACAGGAAGGCATTAGGAGACATACAATTATACCTTGAATCTTCTATTACATTTAATATTTTTGATAAGAAAACCACAAAATATCTCATGGATAAACTTGGAAAGTTATATGAGAAACCCTTTGCTTCTAATAAAAATTTTCTTATGAAAATATTGTTTAACATGAAAATATCTAAGAATGGTTCAATAGCTAATCATATAAATGATTTTAATATAGTTGTAAGTATGCTCACTTCAATTGGAATTAAGTTTTCTGATGAATTTATATATTTGGTAATATTATGTTCTTTGCCTGATAGCTGGGATAGTTTGGTTATGGCTATGAGTAATGCAGTGCCTGCTAAGGGAAGCTTGAATTTTGAGGATGTTATAGGTGTGATTATTAGTGAGGAGATGCAAAGGAAAATCAATAGTAAATCATCTTCAGGTAATGCTTTATCTATTGATACTAGAGGGAGGCAAAAGGACAAGAGCAAAAGCAACTATGAATGGACACTCAAAGAAGGATTGTCCACTCAAAGAAGGATTGTTGGTTACTTCGGGATAAAAATGTCAATAAGGAGGAAAAAATGAGGTAAATGTGACATCAGGGAAATCATGTTGGGATGCCTTAATTCTTTCTATGGATAGTTTTTCTAAGTCTTGGGTATTAGATTCAAGGGCTTCTTTTCATGCCACTCCACATAGGCATTATTTTACTAACTATGTTCAAGAAAATCTAGGACATGTTTATCTTGGTGATGATGAACCATGTAAGATAGTAAGAAAATGTTGTGTTTAGGTTAAAATGCAAAATGGGAACACATGGATCCTTAAGGATGTTAGACACGTGCCTATGTTGAAACATAATTTGGTTTCAATGGGGCAATTAGGTAGTGAGGGATGGTCGGTATTGTTTACTATAGATTATTAGAAAGTTACCAAAGGTATTCTTGTGATCTTGAGAGGTAAGAAAGTTGGTACTTTATATTTGAATAGTAGTGTTGATTCTATTGATTTGGTTATTGTAAATGGAAATGAAACTATGTGGCACTACATGCTCGATCATATGAGCCATAAGGGCATAGAGATCTTAAAAGATAAGTTTCCTGGATTAAAAGACATAGATCTAGACTTCTATGAGAATTGTGTGTATGGAAAATAGAAATAGGTTAATTTCTTGAAGGTTGGACCCAAAAAGAAAGATCACAAGTTAGAGTTGGTACACTCAGATGTATGGGGACCAGCTCAAGTATCTTCTATTGATGGATCTAATTATTATGTTACTTTTATTGATGATGAAACTAGGAAAGTTTGTGTTTATTGAATTAAAAACAAATATGATGTATTTGACACTTTTAGGAAGTGGAAAGCCTTGGTCGAGAATGAAACAGGTCTCAAATTGAAATGTCTTAGAGAAGATAATAGAGGTGAGTATTGTAGTTATGCTTTCTTTGATTATTGTTCTAACACTGTAATTTTTAGGCAAAGGATGGCTCCAAGAACTCCACAGTAAAATGGGGTATCCAAAAGGATGAATAAAACAATAATGGAATGTGCTAGGAGTATGAGGTTACATGTAGGGTTGCCTTTATAGTTTTAGGTAGAAGTAGTTAACATGGCAATATATCTGATTAATAGAGGGCCTTCTATGCCTTTGGATGAAGGCACTCTTGAACAATCTTGGTTTGGTAAGAATGTTGATTATTCTTTTCTTAGAGTCTTTAGATGTGAAGATTTTTATTTCATTAAGAAAGAGGATAGGACCAAGCTAGAGGAAAAATCAGATAAATGCATATTTGTTGGTTATGGTGAGGATGACTTTGGTCTCCATTTATGGAGCATTAAAGATAATAAAATATTTTGGTCTAGAGATGTAGTCTTTAATGAAAAAGTCATGTATAAGGATCAATTGCAAGAATAGAAAGAGTACATAGTATCGGATGATATTGTGGATGGCTAAGTATCTAATGATTCATTTTAGGAACCTTGTACACAAAGACCCCAAATGCCTATGGTAAGAAGGTATTCTAGGGTAAGAAGAGCACTTGAATGTTTTTCTCCTTATTTGAATTATTTATTACTCACTGATAATGGAGAACTAAAGTGTTATGAGGAAGCTATGCAAGTAAATGCCAAGTTGAAGTGGGAGCAAGCCATGGATGAGGAGCATATATCTCTCATGGATAACCAAACATGGGATTTGGTAAGGCTACCCAAGGGAAAGAGTACATTTTCAAACAAGTGTATATTCAAAATAAAAGAAGAGGATGAAGGGAAAAAAAGGTATAAGGCTAGGATGGTGGTCAAGGGATTAGAACAAATATTAGGTATTGATTTTGATGAGATTTTCTCTCTTGTTGTAAAAATGACTTCTATTAGGACTGTTCTTGGTTTAGTCATAGTTGAGGATTTGCACTTAGAACATTTAGATGTGAAAATTATTTTTCTTCATAGTGATTTGGATGAAGAGTTGTATATGAAGAAGCCATAGGGCTATGAGGTCAAAGGGAAGGAGAACTATGTGTTGACTAAAGAAGAGCTTGTATGGCCTGAAACAAGCTCCATTACAATAGTACAAGAAATTTAATTATTTTATATTGGAACAAGAATATCAAAGGTGTCATTTTGACCATTGAATATACATAAAACATTTTTATGATGGTTCCTTTATTATATTATGCTTGTATGTTGATGACATGTTAGTTTCAGGAAAGAACATACAACATATTCATATGCTCAAGAAATAGTTTAGTGACTCCTTTTCTATGACAAATTTGGGTGATGCAAAGCAAATCCTTGGTATGAGGATTTATCATGATAGGAAGGAGAGGAAGCTAATCTTATCCCAATCAGAGTATGTGAAGAAAGTCTTGAAAAGGTTTAGCATGTTGGATGATAAATATGTTGGTACTCCTTTGGCAGACCACTTTAGATTATCAAAGGAGAAGTGTCCCAAGATAGAAGCTGAAAAGCTTAAGATCCAAAGTACCTTACTCATCAGTTGTTTATAGCTTAATGTATGCCATGGTTTGTACTAGGCCAAATATTTCCCAAGTATTGGGAGTTGTGAGTAGGTATATGAGTGATCTAGGTTATGAGCATTGACATACATCAAAATGGATTCTTCCGTATTTGAGAGGAACCATGGATTTTGTATTATTTTATTGTGGATCAGATACCACTTTGCATGGTTTTGTGGACTTGGATATGGTAGGGGATATTGATAGTAGGAGGAGTATGTTAAGGTATATATTTACTATTGGAGATACATCGGTTAGTTGGATTTATAAGATATAGAAGGTTGTGACTTTTTCAACCATAGAGGTAGAGTATGTTGCTGCCATAGAGGGTAACAAGGAGATTATTTGGTTATAAGATTTGTTTTGAGAGGTAGGGCATGATCAGGAAGTTGGGAGACTAAACAGTGATAGATAGAGTGTTATTCATTTGGCAAAGAACTCTGCTTTCCACTTAAGGATGAAACACATTTAGTTATGTTATCACTTCATCAGGATAGCTTTGGAAGAGAACTTAGTGAAGTTGGAGAATATTCATACTAGCCAAAATCTTGTGGATATGATGACCAAGGTGGTCACATTGGACAAGCTGAGACTATGTTCAGATTTGGTTGGCCTTAGTGGTCATGGAGCAGTGAAAGATTTTGTTCAGGAGAAACGGTCTCTAAGTGGGAGGTTATTGAGTGTGGAGCCATTTGGGGCTATCACATAACCTTAGGATTATATTTTTGGGGCCTAGAGAGCTTCACAAATGTGGGGAGCATAGTTTTTATTACTCCACCTTTTGTGGAGCCTTGATCCACATGTGAGTGGAATATTCTTTGTATTTTCTAATTTTTATGTTTACATATTTTGTGGGGTTAGTTATTAGATGCCTTTCTTCTTGTTGACTTCCTTGATCTTAGGGAGATAGTTGTTTATTGAAAAAAGGGATGCCTTGTTTCAAGGAGTTGGTTGTGATCACATGTTGTTAGAAAATGTGCCTTAAAAGGTGGAGATTCTATCTTGGTGTGTTCCTTCTTAGATGGGATTTTGGATGAGATTGATGAGGTGAAACTGAGGTTTCCTTAGTGGATGATGCTTATCTTAGATAAGCATGGCATAATTTCTCCTCTTTTTGTGGATTTAATTCATTTTCTATATACAAAGGTGTGGTGTGGCCTTTAAAGATTGATGTTTTATTTGCAAGGTGTGGCTTTGAGGATCAAATTCAAAATGCAGATGTTTTTACAAAGTTTAGGTGGTTATTTTAGGGTGTGGTATAACAGCTTGTGAGATATATTATTGTGCAAATGCAAGTGAAAGTGCAATATTTTCTATAGGAGATATTATATCTCTGTGAGAGTTTATTGTAGTCTTATTTTTATTACAATTTATATTGAGAACTTTTTTGGTAGATATAGCTCACATTGGGTGAACCACAATAGATCTATGTTGTGTGTGTTTTTATTTTATTCTCTCCATTTATGCTTTCATTATATCTATGATTTGAGAAATGTTTTCATGATGCATGCTTTTGATAATTTAGATTTGGTTTATGGTCATATTAAATCTGGTTTAAAGTTCTTTAATTCCTAACAGTGAAGACAACAAATTTATTCCATATTATTGTAAGTATTTATTTATCAAACAATTGGATACTTTTTTAGATTTTTGAATCCTTATAATGAAAAAAATACTAAATATTTTGTTATTATAGATGTTACTTTCTTTCAGAATTGATTTTCTCTGCCAATGCATTTATTCTCATCTAATTCAAACTTCCCTATTTTAATCTTTCTTATTCTCTATGCACATTAGCCAAATAACTCATCCATTAATTTTAAAATATTTAGGGGTTCACACTTATTTTCTTAGGAAATGATTTTATTAGATCACATTCCTAAGTCTTTGAAATTCATAATTCTAATTACAACCCAATTTCAAAAATAAAACTGGCTAGTAAGGTCACCCATGTGTTACGATCCCACCTTCTTATAATTTGTTCTACTGTTATGACATTGATATTATTATTGTTAAATGAAATTATTGATTGTTATTTCAATTGGATTATATGTGGTACTAGTTACAGAGGTGTTGAGATGCATGCTTAATTCTATACTTAATGATTTCATGGACTTATTATTGCAAATGATGATATTATAAATATTTATTTATTTATCAATTTTTGATATGGTATGATTGATATTTTTTTTTGGTGGTTGCAGGTTATATCTATGAGCTAGGCAGATGTTGGAGGCTATGCTCCCAGAATTGAATGAATTTTGAGCAAGTCAGACATGTCCGACAGGTATATTTGTTTGGTTTTTGTTCTCTATCCTTTCGACATCTTGATTGGTTGTTATTATTGATGATTGTTGACTATGGTCCTTGTACTTATTGTTTGCTAATATACTTCACCTTATTGTTTTTGATATACCTTGTCTTTATCGAATGTCATTATTTATCATTATGGTTATTGTGATCATAGTCTTTATTCTTGATAATTCTGGTACATATTTGTGCAAGATTAAGCAAATACCATTTTAGAGAAATAGAGTCAAATATAGACTATTTAAAAAATATTTCAAACACTCTCTGATAATTATTTTTCTCTATCTAATTCTCATTAATCTTTTGTTATGTATATAATCATTCGGGAGTGTTTACAAATATATAGGATTGAGGACATCCTATTGTTAAGCTAAAATCCTTATAAAATATCAACTATACAACCACCATATTATCACTTTAACCAAATACTATTCCTATGAGTTAATAAAACTCACTCACAAATATAATCTAACTAATATAAAATATACAACCACCTAGTAACTTATATGCTGATTATTAATGTTACGACTAAATCCTAACATTTACCCCCTTAACATTATTAATTCTTAACACCCCATTAATGTGAACATGGGGATAAAATCATATTCTCAAAAGATTTAACCATCTACTAAAAACATGGACTAGACCAGGTACAAACTTCATAGACTATCTCTTTACCCTTGTGAAGGCGTAGTGGCGAGCCAAATTATGCAGACTAATCCCTTCCTCTTTGGGTTCTTGTGGGACTTTCCATTCCTCATTGGGCACCCAAATTTTAAATCTCCAAGATCCACAAGCTTGGCACTAACTGGATAACCATCCCCGAGTTTACCTCAAAATCTTCTCCTGCTCCCCAAAAATGAGTTTTCTAAGAACATGAATTTTTATCGAATATATACAAAGGGGTTTATTTAAAAAAAAAACACTAAAAAAATGCATGTGAACAAGAATGTGCTTCTATTCTTATTAACACATAGTATAAATGAAAAACACACCACACTGAGTCACCAAAACATTGATGTATCCCCATCATTGGTGACTAACGAGAGATCACTGAAAGACCTACTTCCTTTGTGTATCCTCCATCCTCCAGTGTGTCACTACTCACTCAGTTGATGAAGTCATGAAATTTTTGAGAGAAATCCCCCATAATGTGGATGTCGTGTACAAGTGAAAATGCATCTGTAAGGCAATTTTTTTTTTTACAATTTTTGACTCTATTATTGATGTGATAACTTTGAACTTAGTATTAATATTAAAATGACTCAAAATGATTCTAGACATAATTAAAGACTCAAAAATACTATAAAAAATGGCTTTGATCATAATGACTTGACAAAATGTTTTCTTCTTGATTTTGACACTTTTGACAAATTGACAAAAAAATGAAACATAACTTAATAAAACTATGATATTGACATATTTGATAAAATTTATTTGAGTTGACTAGAATACCATTAAAGAAACTATCTTGAATCAAATAATAAAAATGAGACTCTACACCATGACTACTTATACTCATAACATCAAACTCTAAAATACAAAGACTCATGACTTTTTCTAAACTTATGTTAATAAAACTTGAAACTTGTTATAAGACATCACAAAAGATTAAAATACTATAATTAGACAAACTATTCAATCCATTAACCTCTATACCTGATAGCATTGAATCGGTAGTGGAGTTAACAACTTGTCATTCAATCTAGACAATTGATGGAACATGTAACTTTGAATAGTTATCGACGTGATGCACAGAGATGTCATGGCACATCAAGAAATGAGCAGAATGGAATTATGCATCACCATGCATTATAATTCCAACCACATGATTGAATAATAGATAAACTAAAAGATTATTAGCCTCACACCAAAATATAATATCCATGATTTGATAGAATAGATCTTAACATGGACGAGAGACAGGTGGAAAGCTTGACAACTGCATGTGGCCAAAAGAATACACAGATCATAATGGTATAAGACCTTCATGTGCACAATATTGAAAATTTTAGACTACATAGTAAATGCTCAAGGCCAATTAGATGAACCAAGAGATCCAGCTATAGGTCTATCCATAAAATGCATAGGTAGGTGAAATTAGAGTTGTATATTTCATAGTGAAGACAGGTACCCAATGCAATTGATGGTGAGAGATTTCCATAGTCTAATTCAATGATTGGTAGAGTTGAATGCAAGAATATTGAAATGTAGATGCAATAGGTTGAGCCAATGAATCCAAGGAAAATTCAAAGGTGCTAAGGAAACATGTTCAGATGATCCATATGTTATTGATAGGACTATTACTCTGGTACTACCAAGACTACATGTTAAATTACTGATTAATATTCTCATGAATCAGGGTAACCAAAACTAGTATAGTTATCCCTATCCATAGCTCATTTTTCCATCACAAGACATGACAACTGCTCTGATACCAAATGATAAATCTGGTACAAATTTATGCAAGATCAAGCAAATACCATTTTAGAGTAATAGAGCTGAACATAGACTATTTAAAAAATATTTCAAACTCTCTAATAATTATTTCATTCTATCTAATTCTCATTAATCTTTTATTATGTATATAATCATTTGGGAGTGTTTACAAATATATAGGATTTAGGACATCCTATTATTAAGCTAAACTCTCCATAAAATCTCAACTACATAACCACCCTATTATCACTCAAACCAAATACTATTCTTGTGAGTTGTTATAACTCACTCACAAATATAATCTAACTAATATAAAATATATAACCACCTAATAACTTATATGCTAATTTATAATTTTATGAATAGATCTTAACAATTCCACCTTACACCAACTCCAATTTATTCCTTTGTACATGCCCTGAATCTTTTTCGCACACCTAAGTGGATCCTAATTACCTATGTAGACACGTTACCTAATACCTAACTAGACCTAACCTTTGACACCCCAACTCCCCCCCTTCCCCTTAGACTAAACCCTTTGACCCTGTAATACCTCATACTAAGGTGGTGGCATGTTATTTAATTACTTGATTATATTTTTGGCATCGACCTTAGTATTAAACTCAGTTTAATTATTTTTTTTTAAATTTTGGGTTAATCGACTTAGGTTGATGACGTGTTTGATTTGTAGTAACACCATTTAATATGGCTAGTGGCATAGATGGTGGAGATTATATTGCTAATCCATTTTGATTAATGATAAATATGGAGGTTAATCACTAACATTTGTTCCTATTGGTCGGTGGTTTGATTAATGGTTGAGTTTTCTAGATGGGCTATTAATGGTGAAGTTAGTGGGGGATTTACCTTGGGATATAGAGGAGGGTTTCTCTCTCCTCCCATTCAATGCAAGCATTTAATGGGTATGGGAAAATTGACAGGAAGAATGGGGAATTGTTATGACAGATGAAGGAAGTTGATAAGGTTAGGAAGATGGAAGAATAGAGGGGAGAATAGTGGAAAGTTTGGTTGGTTTAAATGGCATCCATGATGGACTTTGGAGACATTGTAGTGATTGGAAAGAATATAGAGGTTTTTAATCTATCTTGGTTTTTGGAGTTCTCTACAATATCAAGTAAGTTATATATGTTTTTTGTTATTCATTTATTGTGTAAATTAGAAAATAATGTTAAGAGGTTGCTTATGCAGTCAGAAGTCTTAGGACTTTTGAATGCATAAGCAAACCCCATAAATTGATATATTGACATATATCATTTGCATATGAACTTGAAAATGGATATATATAGGATGGTTTTTCTAGTTTGAATCTATTTATTTTGTTATTGATTTAGTGATTTGACTCTACATGCAAACATTTTTGTTAGCTTACTTGTTATGTGTTGGATTCTTTGACTTGTAATGATTTTATGAGTTTCATACCAGCAATAGAAACTATGTGGCTTCACTGTGTCTGGGTTTTTGGTTTGAATGCATAAGCAAACCCCATAAATGATATATCAACATATATCATTTGCATATGAACTTGCAAATGGATATATATAGGATATATGGTTTTTCTAGTTTGAATCTATGTTTATTCTTTGACTTGTAATGATTTTATGAGTTTCATACCAACACTAGAAACTATGTGGCTTCACTATGTGTTAGGACTTTTGAATGCATAAGCAAACCCCATAAATTGATATATAGACATATATCATTTGCATATGAACTTTCAAATGGATATATATAGGATATTGATTTTTCTAGTTTGAATCTATTTATTTTGTTATTGATTTAATGATTTGACTCTACATGCAAACATTTTTGTTAGCTTACTTGATTCTTTGACTTGTAATGATTTTATGAGTTTCATACCAGCACTAGAAACTATGTGGCTTCACTGTGTGTGGGTTTTTGGTTTGAATCTGCCTGTGTATCTGCACCAAGTTTATATGAGTTAATAAAGATAACTTTATTTGATTGTATACATGTCTACATGTAAAAACTTGTAGGTTATTTTGGGAAGAGAAACTACATTCTTTTTCCTTATACTGTGTGGCATGGGTTCACATCTTGGATGTTAACTTTTTGTGCCAACCTAGGTGATTGAAACAACCTACATATATATATTCTCATTGCAAATAATTTTGTTGGAATATGATTGTATTTTTCCTTAAAAAGGTAATTGTGTTTCCTTGTGTAGCATGACTCAAGTGTGTGAGTGTTTTATACATCATTAGGGCATGTCGTATTTCATTATATCATTTGTGTTATTGTATTCAAATCCTGAAGTGATTTGGGTTGTGTTTTGTGTGAGCTTCACTATGAAATGTTTCACCTATGGTTTACTAAACCATGGCCCTAATACTAATCTTGTATCTTCACTTGTGTTGATTCTCATGGTCATTTGGTATCGAGTCTATGACTACATAATGTATTAAACATATTGTGACTTGAAACTTTGTCAAGGTTGATTGGGTTATTCGATGAATGTGCTATATGTGGATGATTGATGGAATTAAAGATGACTTGTGTTATATTTAGATGATTGATGGAATTAAAGATGACTGTGTTATATGATTGTCATATTTTATATTTTGTCTAAATATATACTGTGACTTTAAAAGTAATTAAGCCACTTTTTGATCACTAACCTTTTATAATCGATGACTATTTTTGATTTCGTGGTTGAAAATTATATCTGGTTGAGATTTATTTTTGAACAACATTTTTTTATTTAACTAGATTATGATTGCTTTGTTTACATCTTTAGTTGACTGAGTTATTTCTTTTCACTAAGATGATGTACATATACATGTGTCATGGCTTTAAGTTGTATTTTGACTTAGTTTAATATCAATAACTACATTATTTGACTCATGTCAAAGCTAGGATGTATGTGTTGATTGTGTATGTTTCACTATGGTCTTAAGTTTCATTTTAACCCTAATATTTTTTCAACTAGGTTATGATTATATTGTTTTCATTTTATGATTATATCATTTTTGTTCAGATCGAATATGTTAGTCTTTTACATTGAGGTTGCAGTATGTGTGTGTGTGTGTGTGTGCATGCATGTGTTGGATGTGAATACATGCGTATACATATGTATATACAACATAACATAAGGTTACATTTTGATTTGGTGTCTATGTTCAATGGTTATGACTTGTTGGGTCTTGAGATTGTGTTGGTATATTATTGATGAGGTCTTTTTGATATCTTGACTAAATTGTAGGCATTGATCGATTAAAACTGAATGTATTTAATTATTTTTAGTTGTGAAATTGACCATGGACTTGCCTCTATCTATTTGGCATGAAAATACATGTTATAATCTACTAGGTAAAATGGGCATAAGAGAGGTCTAAAAGAGTTTATTTGCTTGTATTTAATAAACTGGTTTTGTGTTGGGCTTATATTTTGTTTTGAATTATTATTAAAATAATTTAATTCATTTAATTGGATGTTATTTGGTTCCTTATTTTGTTGTGTTGTTGTCTAGATATCATTCCTAAACTAGACTTCAATAAATAAAAAGGTATATATTGGGGGTTTGGATGTTTAAAGTTGGTCGTGACTTAGATGGAGATCCAAGAAGGTTAATTCAAAAGTTATATAATAGATTAAATTTAATCCATTCTATATCATTAGGTAGCCAAGATTAACCTTATTTGCTACCAATCTATACCACAAATAGATCAATTATTCCCATCTCACCTTGGAATGGTATAGTTGTGTTTTGTGTATCTTCTATTTTGAGATGTCTCTTTTAGTTAGAAATTTGATTGCTCAGAATTCACTTCATATTCTTGGTTATCACAACCACCATCTTGTTGATGATTGGGGTGGTGAGGGACATTGATGGTTGGGATCATAGGGCTAGTCCGCTAGGTTTGTTTAGATCAGTTCATCCATGTTCGACTCCATGCTTTGATAACTTTGCACACACATAAAGAAAGATGATAAAAATTTAATTTGCCAATTAGGTTAATTATTTGATATATCCTTCTAGTATTGATATTAGGTTAGATAATATTCAATTAATTAGTATAGTTGTTAGTATTGATATTGAATTAATTAGTATGCAATCTTTGCTATTGATCATGTTAGCTACTAACTTGTGTTATGAATGGATTGCTGAATTAAAATGAAAGTTGAACATTGTATGAGATAAATTGGTTATTGGCTGAAGGTGATATACTTCAAGTACATTGAATTATTAGTTATTGGTTTTAACTTTGCATTGATTTTACATTCTATTATAATATTAATTATATCCAAACTGGATTTATTATAAATTCTTGTATGTGATTAATCCTTATATATTCATTTTTATATTGATTCTTAGATAAAAATAAATTAATCTATGAATGTTATCTTAGGACTTAGTTATATATACTAGGTTATTAATGGTGTAAATTTGTTTAAATTAGAATAATCTTGATTAGATTATATAGTCAAGTAGATATAAGTTATGTTGTTGATTTATTGTGACTAAGTTTAATAGTTAAATTTGGTTTAACACCTGATGTATGTGGTAAATTTATTTACATAGATGCATAGGGATATTTTAGTCATTTTTAGCAATGCATAAACTTATGGTAATTGGTTTATGGGGGATAAAACAAATTAAAATCCTTCTTTCTAAACATGCATTTCCAACATACCTGGTTATGTATAAGGTATTTACTCTACATATGTATGATCTGAAAACTATTACTTTCATATCTTAAGACATGTATGTCTCATAAATTTAATCTTAACATTAATACTTTTGATCTTGCATTACATAATGAATGAAGGATTAATTGAATCCCTTGATTTTAACAATAAGCATGTATAGTAGTTTTGCATAAGAATAATCATGTGATCAAGTGAACGTAATTAAATTAAATTAAGATAATATCATTCTTATGAATCAATGGAAGAAAATAATCAATTTATATATCAATTCTACTCCATTTGATGATGCATAGTTAAATAACTAATATCTACACACTTATTGATTTCTTTCATGTTGAGCTGTATGTGTTTTTACTTTCCTTTCCAATAGTCAAACTTGCTTGCCTTGCTGCCTTGGCTTCCTAACATAAGTAATTGTAAGAGTTACTTAAGTGGAACATTTTATCTGGGTTCTACTCAACTTGAAACTCGAATGAATTATATTTGATTTAATTATGTTACATTCTATTACTTGTTCAATTCTACTGTATTGACCACTTGCTTCTCTCTTCTAGTCTATCTAAATTATGAGTTTAATTCTGAATGCAATAATTTATTAAGCTTACATTTGCTTTTATGATAATGGAATATTATATAAAAAAAATTGAATCCTTTCTTAATTAGTTATCTGAATTGGCTTAGCTACTGAATAATTACATGATTTTTCTTATCTTGAAACAAGCATATAATTAAGTTTTAATTGATTAAATGTCTTAGACTCTTTTGTTCATAATATCACATTGGCTATGCAAATTTAAATGGTTATATGATTTAATTTCTTGACTGCTTATATAATAATGATGTGGATCATAACCATATCATTAATCATTATTCTAAGTAATGGCATCCATGTTGGTAAGCAAATGTTGTAGGGGTGGGGAATCCAAGAACAAACACACCTGTTCTGATTCCTCCTGTTAGGATATTGCTCCTCAGAAAGAGCACAATATGATTACCAAATATAAGAAATTAAATATGCGGAAATAACCAGAAACATAAGTAACTAGAATTCACCAATAACACAGAATATGAGAGACAATACACTATCTTGTATTAACACTTTACAGAAAATAATACTACAAAGAGCCGCCACACTCTTCCACCTTACAGAGGTTTCCCACGCCTCAAGTGTACAATAATTCTTCTTCACAACACTCTCCTACACAAAAATGGTCCCAACAACCAACTCACACACAGAATTGGTGTTCACCTCTCCAACCAGTCAGTAATAACCCGGCCGGTACACCAAGCACTCTATAGCACTTCAAGTTGATCTCCCATGAACCTGCAACCTGCAATTCAATAGACCAAACTTACATGTAGATCCCCTATGAGCTTGCAACAACCTGCAACTCAATGATCTTACAATTGGAAGGAACTCTTCCTTTCTATCTCATACTTATACAATACATGCCAATGGGTCTATAAATAGATCCCTAACTTAAACAATAACTTAGACTCTTAATTTAGACAATTATCCTCGCAGCCCAAGACTCTAACTGGTCTTAACATGCAAACACTTCGTTCACTTAACTAACTATCCGTGCAACGAACAGTTCTGGAACACACAGGCGACCGACGCCGGTCCCTGCTTGTCTGTTTCTACCGACGTCGGCTGACTTCCTACCGTCGCTGGTGGCCTTCTGCACTGGTCATGACCGACGTCGGTCCTGCTACCGACACTGGTGCTCCTGGATCTCAGCAACCTTATGTTCCTACTGTTTGCAAAGAGTTGAAGCTTTTAGCTCCACAACCTAACAATATCCCACTTGGAGATAAACAGCTACAACCTGTACCTGTAATCCATCTAGTTTGTTCCCTTGGCTTTGTATCCCTCCTCAAGATCACTCTTGAAGACCAACCACCACAAATTCTATGGTGTAAAACCTGTCATCCAAATTACCTGCCACATCCGCATCTACAACCATGTAGATAATAACTTGACCCTGCATAGCATGTGCAGCTGCTGCTGGTCCCACTGAACTGCCCTTCAGTATTACTTTCTCGGATTGACTCCAAACTTGTGACAACTCCCACTGCTTGGGAAAACTCAGGTTTAGTACATACCATGCACTTAACCTCATTATGTGAATCAAGACACCTGTTCTGTGAACTGTCCAACCATCGGTGTGCTAACCGGTCTCACACAATCATCCTGAAACAAAGTCAACAAGACCTCCATGTCTCTAGAACACACTCATGCCAAAGAATCTTGCTGCTCCCAGATTCTCCATGACACACACCTGAACTAGCTTTACCTTTAGTTCAACAATACCTGTATATGTAACCCTGCAACAAGCACATCATACAGAAATAGGATAGTGTAGCTAATATTATCCAACCTGGTAAAAAGAAACACAATGATCAAACCTCCATTGCCCTGCAACTAATACAAGACCATATACCCTGATCTTCCATCTCACGTATCCATTTCCGCTCTTCTTCATCCTGAACATCCATTCGTCTCTCAGTGCTTACTTCCAGCTGGCAACTCTACCCAAAACACCTGTTTAGTTCTCTTTCAAGGAATCACATCCTCATCCATGCCAAGCTCCCACTGTTTTTTGGATCTACCTATTCTGCTTCTTTAACAACTTCCTGGTTATATACCATAAGTGAGCAACAAGTAGTATAAAGAAGGGAAATGACAAATTTAAGAACTTACTTATGCCTTCAGTCCTCCATATGGGCGCTTGAGACTCCATGACAACTAGCTGTCCACCCAAAATTCGTCTTAGTGACCGATGCCAGTCACATCTCAGTCTATAGCCGACTGATGTCGGTTCCCTGCGACTGCCACCTTGCCGACGTTGATTTCCCCTAGCCGACGCCGGTTGTTATCTGCCCCGAGTCACCGACGTCGAGCTGCACATAGCCGACATCGGTCCCTGTCTGGACACCGATGTCGGTTTTCCTGCCGACGTCAGTCTCTGTGTTTTTCTAGTGAGACCTGACTTTTTCCCGCGAGCTCCTTTTGGATCAAACCCTTGTCCAAATCACCCTTGCTCTACTTAGAATTCCTCTACATCTTGTGCTAAACTCTGTCCGTCACTTTCTCCTTGAAAACCAAGGCTTTCCTGTTCTTGTCACTAACATCAGATTCCTCAAGAAACGTCACCTTCTTCTTTTGCATACAAAAACCACGATCCATGCCTTCCAAATACGAAAGCATACTCTTTGACTCAAGAACAAGCATCTCCTTCTTATCTATGTGACCAAGCCTATTAAGCCACATCTCCGAATCTACAGCTGAAGTAGATAACCCAGAAAGAGAATCAGTAATACAAGTAGATAGATAAAGCGTACCTACTTTCTTACCTCTAGCTACAACAAGTGTACCCTTGGTAACCTTCCAAGAGTTCGCTGTGAGAGTTACTGTGCAACCCTCATCACCCAAACTTCTAACAAAAATTAAATTCCGCTCCAGAACTGGGACATGCATGACCTCCTTTAACACCCATGTGTCACTTGTCTGCAATTTCAGCTTCACTTTTCCTTTGCCAACAATCTGACAAGGCTTACCATCCCCTACACAAATTTCTCCAAAGTCTCCCTGGACATACTCATGAAAAAATTTCCTATGTGGGGATGCATGAAAAGAGGCACCAGAATCTAAAACCCAAGATTCTACTTTATCCAAAGAACATACCAGAGCATCCTGTGCAATGTAATCCACAACATCTGCTTCTTCTCCATGTCCTTCATGCTGATCTTCACTCGATCTGCAATCTCTCTTTAAGTGCCCTTGCTTTCCACATTTCTAGCAGGTTATTTTGCCATACCTGGACTTGGATCTTCTGCCTATCTTTGACCTTGATCTCCCACGCTCTATCTTCTTTCTTGGCCTTCCTCTGCCTTCAACACTCAAAGCATCTCCTGATGATTCACCTGTGCTTTTCCTGCGTATCTCTTCATTCAAGATCACACTCACAACATCATCCACTTTTAAGACTTTTGAAGGAGACACAGTATTAGAAACTGTCATTACCAAACCTTCCCAACTTTCAGGTAATGAACACAAGATTAAGAGAGCTCTAATTTCATCATCAAATACAATATTGACTGAACTTAACTGGTTTACCAAACCATGGAAATCACTAAGATGGCTATGAACAGATCCACCTTCCAACATTTGCAAATTAAATAAATGCTTCATAAGAAATACCTTATTAGAAGCTGAGGGTTTTTTATACAAATTTGCCAAAGATTCCATCAACTCCACCGTTGTCTTACACTGTGATAAGCTGGAAATCACAGATGATGCAAGACTCAATCTAATAGATCCCAGAGCCTTCTGATCAAGAACCTCCCATTCTTCATCCTTCATATCCGAGGGTTTGCTATTAACCCCACCCAACGGTAAGTACAAATATTTCTGATACAGATAGTCCTCAATCTACATCTTCCATAATTGGTAGTTCTTGCCATTAAACCTTTCCATTCGTAGCTTACTGTCTTTTGCCATTGCTCAACTCCCACTCAAACAAAAACCCTGTGAGTAACCTGTAATCAAAAAACACTACCCAGATCTAAACCAATCTGTTAGTATCCCAACCAAAAGCTCTGATACCAATTGTAGGGGTGGGGAATCCAAGAACAAACACACCTGTTCTAATTCCTCTTGTTAGGATCTTGCTCCTCAGAAAGAGCACAAAATGATTACCAAATATAAGAAATTAAATATGCGGAAATAACCAGAAACACAAGTAACTAGAATTCACCAATATCACAGAATATGAGAGACAATACACTATCTTGTATTAACACTTTACAGAAAATAATACTACAAAGAGCCGCCACACTCTTCCACCTTACAGAGGTTTCCCATGCCTCAAGTGTACAGTAATTCTTCTTCACAACACTCTCCTACACAAAAACGGTCCCAACAACCAACTCACACACAGAATTGGTGTTCACCTCTCCAACCAGTCAGTAATAACCCTACCGGTACACCAAGCACTCTATAGCACTTCAAGTTGATCTCCCATGAACCTGCAACCTGCAATTCAATAGACCAAACTTACATGTAGATCCCCTATGAGCTTGCAACAACCTGCAACTCAATGATCTTACAATTGGAAGGAACTCTTCCTTTCTATCTCATACTTATACAATACATGCCAATGGGTCTATAAATAGATCCCTAACTTAAACAATAACTTAGACTCTTAATTTAGACAATTATCCTCGCAGCCCAAGACTCTAACTGGTCTTAACATGCAAACACTTCGTTCACTTAACTAACTATCTGTGCAACGAACAGTTCTGGAACACACAGGCGACCGACGCCGGTCCCTGCTTGTCTGGTTTTGCCGACGTCGGCCGACTTCCTACCGTCGCCGGTGGCCTTCTGCACTGGTCACGACCGACATCGGTCCTGCTGCCAACGCTGGTGCTCCTGGATCTCAACAACCTTCTGTTCCTACTATTTGCAAAGAGTTGAAGCTTTTAGCTCCACAACCTAACAAATGTTGTAAGAATTATTTATACAAGTAGTGCAATGAACTCAAAGGCCATGAGGCATTTATGATCTTGGTCGGTAGTATCATGGAACCTTGAGTTTTAAATATTTTTTCACTCCATGTAATAACATATTCTACTTCATGAATGATTAGAAATCTACATCTTGAATTGATTTTTGATTTTTGATTTTTGATTGCTGATTTTGTTTACTAATCTGAATTATGTCTAAAAATAAGGTTAGTAACCTACACTTTTAATGTAAACTTATGTTAACCTAAATGATAACTAAGGACAATAGAGTTATCCTTCTTAGTTAAACTAATCCTTTAACATAACCATTTTCAAGTAGGACTAAAATCCACTAAGAAGAGTGAGGTATTTACCTAGGGTTAAGGACCTAGAAATGGTCTTATGTGGAAGTACGTGTGCCACATATGGCACTCAAGTCCTATCTATGTATGTATATACCGATATGTCCTAAAACCCATAAAACATCCAATAAAATAACATGATTCCCCATAACATATTTTATATATGTTTACGTCTAGATAATTACCTCAGTTCACCTCCTTTGGTTCTAGTTGAATGTATATAAGTGAGCTAAACATTTATTGCTTGTGTTAGCAATTGAGGTAAGTGGGTCTAACATGCATCCAAAATGTGTTCTGATATACAATTATAATTTTTTTAGGGTTGTTTCATCTGATATCAGAGCAATTTTCTATTATAAAAAACTTTAGGAATAAGTATTCTTCTTATAATTTTGTAACTACTGAGTTATCACTTATAATTCTCAAGATGGTTAGAATACGATCAAGTGAAGGAAACATCCATGGAAACCCTTTTAATGTCAACCCAACTAAGGGTATTTGTAGAGGATGAGGAAGGATTTGTCATGCCTACATCCCCATTCATAACCAAGAAGAGTTACCCATAAATAATGCTAACAATAATACCAAGGTACCTAGTGTTGAAGTAGTCGATGGGAATCCAACTGACAAGCATGAGGAGATCCTTAGTAGAATCTTGAAAAACCTTAATACCTTGTAAGAAAATATTGATAACCAAGAGAAAATATTGAACAATATTGAAATAATATCCCAAGATGAAGTACCCAGATTAAAAATGGGGCAAGTGGAAGGACCTATAATTCAAGAACTACCTTTGACCACTATTGACCCAATCATCAAAGAGCTAAAGAAGCTTCCACCACCTAAACTTTTAGGTGAGGAATTAGGTGATGTCACCAATACCTAGCTAGTACACTTGTATAATTACTCTAATTTGCATAATATACCATCAAAGGTGAAAGCTAAAGTGGAAGCCTATCAACTGGTAGGACGTACAACTTTATGGTGGAATCACCTTTGTAATATTGAAGGATATCAACCTTTGAACCTATCTTGGTATAGTTTTGAGACTCAATTTCACAAAATATACATAAATTCAAATTATAAGGAGTAGAAAATTACCAATTTTTAGCTTTTAAATCAAGAAAATATGTTTGTTACTGAGTATAAGAATAAGTTTCTGAATTTTCTACATCATGTAAACTATATACATGATGAATAAAACAAGGTTGCTAAGTTCAAACTTGGGTTCAAGGAAATACTGGTGCATGATGTCAACATGATGAACCCAAGAACCTTGTCTGTAGTAATTGAATCAGACTATAGAGCTGAGGAAAAAGAAAAAGTCTTGCCAAATGACAAGACAAGAGTTTAAGTTAAGAAGATAATAGTCTAAAGAAAATAACCTTTCTCCCATGAATAAGAAATTTTGAAAATTAGATCATAACGATATATTTTTTAGTGGTAGTAAAAATTCTAGTAAGTTTTCTAATCTAAATAGGAATTTCAAGTCCCATGGATAATCTAAATCTGGTTCTTACAAGAAGTAACAACATCAAAGTAGCCAACATGGACCTACCATGAGTGATAATACTATTTCTATGGCATCTTCTAGGCCTATTATTTGCTGGAAATATGGTGAAAACCACTATAAAAAGGACTGTCCTAAACTAAAATCAAGCCAAACAACAAATCATAGGGTATATGCTATAATTGATAATCATAATACTGATTTGAAGGCCATTCCAGTTGAAACCTAAGGTGCCATAGATTGATTTATTTCTCCTTTTGCTATAAAGAAATGTAATATTAGAACCATTTTGATAAGACAAGGTTGGGAGTTTGAGTTTGGTACTAACAAGAAAGTGCCTATTCTTGAGTGCTTGAAACAAGCAAAAATAGATCTTGGTGTTTTTAAGACCAAGGTGAATCTTTTTCTCATGCCTTTAGTGTCTTATGATCTCATCCTTGAGATGAATTATCTACATAAACATCAAGCCACACTTGATTGTGTAGGAAAAAGAGTGCAATGCACCAACGACCTTGGTCAAATTATGGAATTGCAAGGCATGCAAGGGTCTGTAAGTTGAAAAAAATTTATCCTTACAACTAAAAAGCACTATTAGGAAGGGTTGCAAGCTTTATGCAATCCAATTGTAGTAATTACCCTATGAAAAAGAGTTGGTACACATAGATTTTTCTATTTTGAGGGAGTTTATGGATGTCTTTCTTGAGACATTGTTTGGTTTACCGCCCAAGCAAGAATTTGATTTCTCTATTGATATCATACCTAGATCTACCCTTACTTCTAAAGTACCTTAATACATGAATGCAGATGATTTACAAGAATTAAAAGTTTAGATACAAGAAATTTTGGATAGCAAAAGAATTTGGCCAAGTGTATCTCCTTGGGGTATTTTGGTGGTCTTTGTGAAGAAGAATGATGGTACATTGAGGCTTTGCATTGATTATCACATGCTAAATAAGGTAACAATAAAAAACATTATCCTTTGCTTGAGATTGATGACTTATTTAACCAAATGAAGGGTGTTGTAGTCTTCTCTAAGATTGAATTGAGATCAAGCTACCATTAGCTAAGAACCAAGGAAGAGGACACTCATAAAACTACTTTTAAAACTCAATATAGACACTATTAGTTCATGGTTCTACCTTTTGGCTTAACTAATTCACCTACAACTTTCATGAATCTTATGACAATGTATTTAGAGACTTTTTATATAAATTTGTTTTGGTTTTTCTTGATGACATTCTTATTTATTCCAAAAATGAGATTGAACATGATCAACACCTTCATTTAGTCTTAAAAAAACAAAGACAACATAAGTTGTAGGAGAAACTATCCATATGTGCATTTTATGAGTCTAAAATTCATTACTTGGGGCACATTATTTCTAGAGAGGACATTTCTATTGACCTCATGAATGTTAACACTATTTAGTATTGGCATGCTTCTACCAACGTGCATGAAGTGTGTAACTTCATGGGTTTGGCTGGTTATTATCAGTGTTTTATTAATATTTTTTTAAGTGTGGCCTATCTCATTACCTATTTGAAATGCAAGGGTAATAAATTTATATGGACCCCTTAGTGTGAGGAGTCATTTAATAGGATAAAGGGGCTACTTACAACAACACCTATTATTATCATACTCGACCCAAACGGTAACTTTGAAGTTTCGGTTGACACTTTTAAAGAAGGATATGGAGGCATTTTGACCTAATATGGCAAGGTTGTGGCTTATGTGTCATAAAAATTGAAAGACCATGAAAAAAACTACCTTATGCATAACACGGAGCTTGTTGACATTTTCCACAAACTCAAACAATGGAAAGACTTCCTATTAGGATAGCCTTTCAAGGTGAAATCTGATCACCATAGTCTTGAGTATCTATTTTCTCAAGAAGATTTAAATTCACGACAATGTATGTGGCTAGAATATTTGATCAATTTTGACATGGACATATCATATATTAAAGGCAAGGAGAATCATGTGGCTTATGTACTCAATAAATGCACATACCTTACTACCTTGTTGATGTTACAAAGAAATTTTAGAAGTGTTGTTTTGGAACAACTTATTGATGTATTTTGTCATGATATAAGAGCAAGTTTGGCTGATGAACCTATAACAAAAAGATTTGCTAAATTTTTTGCTCTAAAAGATGACCTAATAAGGCATAAAAGAAGAATTTATGTACCCATTTTTGGTGATTTGAGAAATTATACGCTTAAATAAGTGCATACAACACCTTATTATGCTCATCTAGGGGTTACAAAGATGATGCATGATTTAAAAAATCTCTATTTTTGACCTGGAATGAATCATGATATCTTTAAATTTATAGAAAAATTCTTGCAATGATAGTGGGTCAAAGCTAAGCATTGCTATCTAGGAGGGCTACTGTATCCTCATGATATTCCAAGTGATGAGTGGGTTATAGTCTCACTTGATTTTATTACAAGGCTACCAAAATCATGCAACAAACATGATACAATCTTGTGGTGATTGATAAAGCCACTAAAGTTGGCCACTTTATTGATGAAAACTTAATAGATGATGATTTTGTGTTTACGAAACACTTCATGAAGTGGTTAGACTTCATGGCATACATGAAGTGATCATATCAGATCGTGACAAGTTATTTACCTCAAGGTTTTGGCATACATTGACTGCAGCCTTTGAGATAAGGCTAAATTTTAGTTCTTCATATTATCCGAAAATGAATGGGCAAACATAAAGACTCAACCAAGTGGTTGAAGATATGTTTCATATGTACATAATGGATCAAAAAACAAAGTGGGAAGACTACCTCTATCTAGTTGAATTTACATATAATAACTCTTACCATTCTGATATAAAGATGGCTCTATTTGAGGCTCCATATGGGCATAAATGTAAAACTTCATTTAGTTAGGATAGCTTAGAAAATAGAACGGTTAATGGACCTAATTTGCTAATGGAATATGACAGGTAGATGGAATTAATAAGGTAGAATTTGAAAATAGATTTTGATAGGCAAAAGAGCCATGCAAATCAAAAAAGAACTCAGCGTGAATTCAACATGGGAGACAAAGTTTTTTTGCATGTTAGATCGCAAAAATTTATATTAAGTTTGGTAAGGCTTCCAAGTTAGCACCACATTTTATCGGGCCTTTTGACATTTTGTAAAAGATTATTCCTATTGCTTATTGGCTGGCACTTCCTTTTTCTCTATCAAGGATTCATG